>JAPYZP010003531.1:0-11421 GCA_030522985.1 Torymus sinensis | reverse complement strand
CGGGGCAAGGGTTGACGAGCGCCAGAGAGACAGAGAGGCGTACGCTCGCACGCTTTATTGCCGAGAAACAAATCTCTTTCCTTTTTGCCTGTGCATTACTGAAATCACTTTGCACGTTGCGCCTTGGGTATATCCTATATGCGGGCGCGCGGCCTGGACGAAATGTTTATACGCGAAATTCCACTGATCGTTTGATATTGCTGCTTTTTTATGGCTGAGAAATTATTTTGGTGAATGGAATTACGCAAGGTCTCTTTTGTCCGCATGACGTTATGAATATAGGCGAACAAAATGAATAGATGGGGTCTAATCGTTTCTGCGAAGTGTTTTTTTCCATTTTTGTTTTTGTTTCGTTAAAACAGGAACAGCGCGATGTAAACATCAATTACCATAAGAAAGATCTGTGGAGGAAGTGAGTAATTTTGCCTGGATTACTCAACTCTGTATGTACGTATAGAGAAAAATAAGGTTTACCAATACAACAACAGTCGTATTGGTAGACATGACAAAAGGAATATATCGGCGAACGAAAGGAAATTCGTTGTATAGACGTAGAAAGGAAATTTCCCAGTGGAAGCGAGCAGCGAGAAAAATTGCGGCAGCAAGAGAGAAAAAAAATCAATTTCTCCGCCACCGCCACACCTGCTTGCTGCACATGCACAGGCGAGAAAACCGCGCGCGAAAACAAGTTCCACCAGTTCTCCGCTCCGCTCGCTGCAGGCGCGCCGAGACGCAGACGCAGTTGCGAGCTGGTGCAGGACGAAGCCCGTTTCGGCTCCAAAGAGCCGAGGCGCACTTTGCGGAACGCTCCAGCTGTGTGTGTGAATGTGTGTGCGCGCATGCGGCTTTCGCGGTCGCTCGACTCCGGAATCGAGTTTCAATCTTCCGCGGCGCGGAGTAACCCAAGCTCCGCTGTCTTTCTCTTCCTCCGTCTCCCAGTGCTTTGAACCACCTTTGCCAGTGATGTGCACGTGCATGTGTGTGACCGGACAAATGATTTTTAGATTCAGTGCAGCGAGTCGTGATATCGGAGAGGATCGCTGCCGGCTCGGGGGCGCAAATATTACCTGAGAGCCGCCGAGAGTTTAATTTGCCAGATGGAGAATTGCGCGGGACAGCCGTCCTCTCTCAGCCACGTTTCGCCTTTGATGAGTTTTCGCCATTTTTTGCCCCCTGCAGAAAGTTCGCTGGGAGGTTAGCTTTATCTAATGCGGGGATTAAGAGCGGCTGTAATGTTTTTGAGAAAGAGAGCCAGCTTATATTGATTCTGTTACACGAGCTTTATTGACTGCCTCACTGATTTATGCACGCAAACGCGTTTTACTTGAACATAAACGGCGCTTTAAGGCTGAGGAAGTAATAACGATCGCGTTATTCGATTGAAATTTACGATGTCGAATATATTTCATAATTCTGCAGCAAAAACTACCTTGGCTATAGAAATGTTCTTTCCACGGTACGTAATGATTAGCCCAACGAAGGATTGTGGAGTAAAAATCGATTATGTCATCGACAAACAAACCTGTATTTTCTTCCAATGGCACTCGTTCTGCGTAATATTTTATTATCTTTCAAGCTTATGTTTACTGTAGTATATAATAAATTTCGCAACCTCATCTAGTGTTTCATAGAATCTTTTTTCGAGAACGACGCTAGATCCGATGACATTAAAAACACAGTAATATATAATGAAATTGAGTTGTGTTTCAATGGCGAAAGCAATCACGCTGACCAAGTCGATTACACGGGCATTATTTGCATCGGAGAAACATATTATCCCTGCTCAGCGGTCATTGATACAACTGTTTATAAAATAGCATCGTTCGCTGTGGTCTTCACTTTGAATTTCATTACGAAAGCAAAAGCAAGCGATAATTTCGGTGAGGACACTGAAGACGCGCGAGGGCCTTAGAAATCTCGGCACTGTGCTAACGGTACTGCGCGTGCGCGCGAGCACCGGGGTAATTGTACGTAAGCGCGAGATTACTGCGGCGATAGACGACGAAACTCGTTTTCGCTGTGCGCACAACGTGACTCGGAGAAGTCGGAGAGAAGGAAGGACAATTGCAGGCAAGTCGCTAAGGCTTCTTGCGCATGCGCGCGCCTATTGGGACAATTCCGGCGTGATGAAAAAAATAAGGAGCGCCAAAGGAAGGACGCCGGCCCGATAAGAAGAGCGGGCGGAAGGTAACGGCGCGCCGGTTTTACAAAAGTCCCGCGTGAGCGAAGAAGCAGGAGACGCGGCTCGTCCCTAAGTATTTGCCGTGACGCGCGCCTTTCGAAGGTGGCTAAGCAAGTAAATACACACCTATACACTGACGCGCCGGCGCACAATGAGGCCGCGCCAGCTGACGCGCTGACGAGGCTCTTTCTTCTTATATTGCGCCGCCCTCCCGCGCCCCATTATTTTATTCTCATCCTCCGGCTTTTTTTCAAACCGCTAGGCTTTGTCATCGGAAACCACTTGCTCCAACGAAAAACTTCCTGAATCTTCTTCCTGCGCAAACAAACTTGACAATCGAAAGTAGCTGCGATTTTCCTGGCATGCAGTATTATATATTACCTGACTTTTTTACCCATAGTTTTCCTTTTTTAGCCTTTTACAGCTGTTTTCACAAGAGATATGTCAGTGTACATAAACACGACACTCTTTGCATTATACCGAAGCTACGGATGATTAAATTGTATAAGTTTACTTTAAAACGAAAATCTTAATTAATAATTATGTTACGGGTAATGCAATTGAGAGCTTGAAAAAAGCGTTCAATATTTCGACTGAAATTTCGTGTTTAATTAATGATGGAGGGATACCGATTTTAATGAAAATGAAAGAAATAATTTATAATAACGAATATGAAATATTAATATTCCTCAAAAATCAATCAGCGAAAAATCGTGTTAAAAGCGTTTTTCAATTTTATTCAACTTTTATTGATTATAAAAGTCATGTAAATATTTATTAAAGGAGAAACGAGAAGATTCATTCAATCTGTTGAAATGGAAATGAAAGCAAAATATCCGTCGAGCGCATGCCGAGAAGTTCTTTAATCAATTTAATGGATTTCTGCGATAAAAAAAGGCATCGTTAAAATAACAAATTTGAATAATGTCGATGAAAGATGCATAATACCTTGGAAAATTGCAGTTAATCTCCGGAAGGAAATTTTTTCCTCGCCACTATAGTGCATAGACATAAAGTTTGTTACTACTGGCTGAAATCTTCGTGAAACGCGGAGGAAAAAACGCGAGCGGAAAAAGTGCTCGAAAAGAATCGAGTCGAAAAGCGAAACCCGTAATTTCTCGTATAGCCATAAAAACCTTTCCAATCGACGCTCAACTATATGTATACGCCCGTCTTTTCCTGCCACACGCCCGACACTGTCGAAAGTGTCTCCCGTGATACTGGCAATAAGTCTTTCGGACCGTTCCCCGCCTCCTTTATTTCCCTGTCGTCCACTCTGCACACAAAAACTAGATAAAGGGAGAAAGTATTTTTCCACTCCCCAGCCGCACTTTTTTATTTATTTACCCACTTTGTTTGCTTTTTGCACGTCCAAATGACTTTAGGGAAGAATAATTACAATAAAATATTTCAAAGGTTCGACATACAAGTATAGTTTGTTGAAAAACGATCAATACTCTGTAAATACATAGGAAAGAGAGCTTTTGTTTGATATCGACGTTAAAAAGTATTCACTTAGTATAATAATATGTTTTAAGCATGAATGTTTTTACTTATTTTTGCAGTAGGAGATGTGAACTTAAAGTATCTTGATATCTAGACCTACACCTTGTATCTTTATTGTGTGTATTGAGTAAATGGATAGTTGACCTTTCATCATCTCTATTTCTTTTATCTCGATACTTTTTCTACTGATAAAAATGACTACGGTTAAAAATGACGTAGATATTATCATTGAAAACGCTTGAAGAATTGTTTGTGAAATAATGACTCGCTAGATGGCGTAAAATGAGAGTCTTTGAGCTTCCCTTTGAAAAGAAAAGACAGTCGAAAACGAAACCGCAGTCCCCTGTAAAAGACCTCACATGACTAATAACGACGCGTAAACGAGCAACTAATCCTCCTTGTCTATCGCCATCCCTTTTTTCCTATAGATTTTACACTTTTGTTTCCCCCTCGCCACCCATGCGAAAAACCTTGGTCCTTTCATCCTGTTTACACGTAATAAACGCTCATAAGCGAGCCCTTTTTATAGACGGGAAAGTAAGAAGAGAGAGAAAAAAAAGCGGGAAAGTAAAAATAAAAAAATGACTTTGCGTCTCGCCTCTCACTCTCCCTCCTTTCGCCGCGAACGCGAGGAATAATCCGGCGCGAGTAGCCGTGAAACCATAAAACGAGCGCGCGCACGCGTGTGTGTGTGCGGGATCGAGAATTGATCGAGGAGGAGACGGAAGGAGAGAGAGAGGGAGAGCCGTCGCAGGGGCTTTTTAAGCCCTTTATTCCCCCACCCCCCTAGTCTCCCCCTACTACTCTCTCGTCTTTGCACCCCGACGCCTTATTTTATATATATACATAAAGCCGCACGCACGTATATATAGGTACATCACACGACATCTATCTCCTCGGCTGTAGCTTCTCGGGCTCTTGTATATACGCGAGCGGACGCGTGACATTCGGAGGGTTGACAGACGTTGAGAGAGAAGGAGAAACAGAAAACTACGCGAGACGCGCCTATATAGACGCCGGCAGACAGAAGGCATTGCGAGCGGGGGCGCGGGGGGACGAGAATTCGATTACTAATGCTCCCGTGCTGCGAGCGAGAGAGAGAGAGAGAGAGAGAGCCAGTGCGACAAACGAGTCAAGCGGATTAATATGGAGGTGACAAAATGGATTCGAATGAAATATCGTCCTCTATGCGAGAGGAAATGAAAGAGTGATTGTATTTTCCTTTAACGCCTCCCTCCCTCTCTTTGCCTTCTACATATATAAGCTAATCAAATTCATTTTCCCGCCCTCGGCCATAAGGTCATTTTTCCAAGAAAAATAATAGATTTAGCTCCAAGACAAAAGTTTTCTCTCTCTCAGACGTGCTTCGAGAGAAATATTGATAATAGTGATATAGAGGCCCTAAAGCAGAGTCAACGTTTATTCTGCACTTTTCCAACTTAAGTAAACTTCTTTTGACGTTCAATTGCTCTGCGCCACATTTTATACAATATCAATGTAATAATAGCGCGAATAAACGGCATTTGTTGGAGATAAAATGATAACAAACACATTAATAAATGATTTAAGCTCGAGGTAATTTCGCTGAAAGATACGAGCTATCAAAAGATAATCCCTATCCTGATCATCGTACTCTTGTATATCGAAAAGCCATAAATTTTTCTGTATACAATACACGAACGCAGCTCATTTTATAAAGCACTGCTTTGTTAACGTTATTAAATACACCGTGCGAAAATATGTATATCTGTCAGAGTAAAGGTAAAAAGAACTTGAATTGTGATAGGCTGAACTTTGCATAGTTATTACGCGATGAATTTTAATGAAGTCCTCGCTATTATAATGTATATTTTAATTTTCAATCATTAACGTAGAGCGAAATTGCGGGTCCGAATGAAGGGAATATTATTGATCGTTGACGGGCAGAGAGATAATTAATTAATAGCATTTAGCCGGGAAATGGGCATCGATTTAACAATTTGGAAAAGGCGAGGCTGCTCGAAGGAAACTAGAATATAGCTATAGCGTTGGAATAAAATAAAGGTAAGTGCGATATCAGCTGGCCATGCATGATAAGTTTATTTCCTCCGGCATAAATAGCCATCGGCGGCGGTCGGGGGCGTTTGGCGAGGAGAAAAGTTGGACTCGCATAAAAAGGGCCGTCCCCCTCCCGCACGCCTAATAATTTCTCCCCCGCTTACAAATCCATAAATAACTAACTAGCAGCGCGGCCGCTAGGCAATCCATATCGAAGGAGCTGGAGCGGGATAGAGCCATACGGGCCTGGGGTGCGAATGCTCCGGAGGGCCAACGGCTGTCTTGTCTCGGGCCGCGCGGGGGCAGTTGTGGGGCACCCATAATCCGGCAGCTCCTCGTCTCTCCATATGACGTGACTGAAGCTTGCGCCTCGCCTGTGCACCTATATACCCGCTCCCTCACTCTCGCGGCGTCTCGCTCGCTCCTACACTCGTGCGCGGCCGCCGCGTGCCGAGAAAAATCAATAACGAAGCATGGTGCTGCTGCTGCTGCCGCTGCTGCTGCTGCTGGCCGGCGGCGCGTCAGCGTCAGAACGACTCGCTCCCTCTCTTTCTCGCGCTCCTCTCAGGTGGCACGAGGCGCCGCTCGAGAGGGGGCGAGGGAGAGAGCCGAGCGAGGGGAGCCAAGCACAACGCGCCTGCTCGCCCCTACGTCACCTGCACACCGCCTCTCTTCTTCCGCGCACGCACTCGCTCCTGCCTGCCTGTGTGTACTGTGCGGGCGTATGTGTACGTACACCGAGCGAGCGATCGAATTCGCGAGCGGGGGCTGTATATACCGCCTAACCCCCGAACAGACGCGAGCGCGGCGTCGTAAGGTCGCTTATGTGCGTACGTGAGTGTAGGTGTGCAAGCGAGTTCATGCGCGCACCTATATGTCTATTGGCCTGTCTATTTGCGCCGTTGTGTTGTTAAATTGCCTTGGCGCATGATTTGCGATTTCGCCTGTGCCAGCTTTCGCGATTTTCTCCTGATGCGCCCGGCAGAACATTTCTGACAAGTATTAAACTATAAAGTCAACTTTATATTTATCTTCCCTCATACTCTCAAATATTTTCAAATATTCTTTTCGTACAAAATTCCTATAGATAAGACTTTAATTACTTGCTGGTTCACCAATTTATGTCAGATTAAAATTTAGAAAGTATAGAATCAATCATATACGGGTTAATTCTGTTGTTATTAAAAAATACATCGATATGAAATAAAATAGAAAAAAGGAAATGATCATAAAACTATATATTCAGTCCAATTCGAGATTTGAAATTTGTTTGAATGATAAGTAAAGCTGCACTTTGTGTTGCAAGCTCATTCTAATTAGCTTCAGAATATCAATGGGTATAAGTAAAAATATTCTCGAATTAAGGGTTATGTTGCAATAAGGAAACCAGAAGCACTGACAGAATTTTGTTATGAACGGCCTTAACACTTGACGAAATGTTAAATATCCCCAAAACTTGAAAGATTAATCACTCAGTCCAGAAAAGTCCTTCTTATTTGAAACGCAAAAGTATATTTTTACCACTCAAAACTATAAACAAAAAGAGAAAGCTTTGTATTTAATTTCATGGAAAGAATTTGTTTAATAAATGGTCTGCGCTTTAAAAAAATTCATTATTTTAGAATCACTAAAAATACTCCGAAATTGATTTTTTCGGAGCATTGGAGAAATTTGAATGAAATCCATGACCCATAGATCTCGAGTTAGTTTTATACTTATTGCAAATCCAAAATAATAATAGATATCCAAAATATAATATTAATAGATAACAAAATTTCATATTGATCAATCAAGCCACAAATTTCTTCCAATCAAATTCGCTCAAGTGCAAATCATAAATCGGTCTATTTTTGGGGTTTTATATTTAAAGAAAAATTAAGTTCATTTCCTCTTGGTTTCAATTTCACGTTCAAAATAACATTTTAATGGCACTTAAAAGATATTTTGCATGCAATATCCTTAATTTTTCGAAAACCAAGAACTTATATAATTTTTCTGCAGTTTAATAAAATAGGAGAAAAAAAGGAAAAGGGGACGATTGAGATCTCTGCAAAATTAATTATAACTTTTTGTATATAAACTTAGTAGAATAATGAATTCATCTTAACTGGAGCGGGAATTCAATTATAACGAACGGTGTATAACTAAATAACACGATATTGACGACTGACTTTTCCAAGCTCGAAGCTATTTTCAGCGCGTTTTAACGAGTAAAAAGTAGCTCCGTTGAAACGCATGTTCAGTCTAACGAATTCAGAAAGCCGATTGCGAAAAAAGATGCAAGAAAGAAAGCAATTAGGGGGGAAAAACAGTCGAAAAGAGTGAACGCGAGTAGCGCGGCTAAGCGATCGGGGTAACGCATCGTCAAAGATTCTCTCGGATATGTCACAGATCAGCACTGGCGGCTTATGCTGCGCTTGTGCAATCGTTCGCGCGCGCCTCGTAATTTAGTTCACAGCCTGATGCACCGCGTCGCTGCGCCGTCGTAGAAACACGCGAATTAATGCAAGCGCGCGCCGTGTGCCGCATTCGAAAGCGCGCGCGCGGGGTTTATACCGACCCTCGCCGCTGGATTTTCGCTCCTTTAGCTTCAGGGTATGTACAACTGGAAGTTTGCGCACATTTGAGCTTTGAGATTTCATCGATCGCCTCCTGCCGACGCACGCATTCATTCCGTCGATCGGATCGAATTTTGCCTTGTCAAAGTTGTTATATACACACTGATAACGATCAATTCGATAAACTTATTTATAGTATGGACGATAAGTGATGGAATTTTAATTGAAAATTCTCTTCTTTTTATACTCCATCGAGTTCCGAGGCTTGTTAAAACTACGAAAGATGTTTTAATTGCAAGTTGAAAGGCAGCATATGTATAATATCTCTCTAAATGAAAGATAAAGCCGTATGTGGCTGAAATAAAGAGTAGAAAGGCCTGAAGCGCGAGCGCATAGCTCAAAGAATATATAACACACTTTACACGCTTCTACTTCTCACGCGAAAGAGCCAAGCCCGAGCTTGTACATAGTGTAGCAAGAAAACAAATGTGCCAGTGGGCCTGCCGGAATATCTCGCAAATTAATACATACGCGATAAGTGCAGCTCGTAGAAAGCGACACTAGGTTATTTACGTGCGTGCAGACGCATTGGTACGTGTAACGTCGGCATCGTCGCAAGCCCTTGCGAGGCGCGCAAGCAAGTACGCATGCATGCACGTGTGGGCGAGGTGTGCGCGTGCTGCTTCGCCGTCGTCTTTTGTTCACGGGCGTGCGCTGCACAAGATTTCTCTCCCGCGCTCAGGCTGCGGCAATTCTAGCATAGCTACTGACCCGCTACGTACAGTTGCACGCGCGCCCGCAATTTCTCCTCTCTTTATCCCGCTCGCGGGCTCGCCTCGAGTGCCAGCGCACGCGCCCGCCCGTCAATCGCGCTTTATTTTATGCCGCATTAATTGCACGCCCGAATCTCTATGTATTTGTTGCAAATGTTGCTTCGGCTTTGTGCCGCGCTCTAACGAATGATTTTGAGCTCGCGCGACTCGAGGGGCCCTTTTCAGACTCTGGCTTTCCTTTTGGCCAGTCATTAACCTCGCGCTTTTTTTCTATGGGCATTAAAAATACTTTTTAATGGCTTTACTTTTTCCAGAATTATCTACTATAAAGCGAAAACTTTGTCCGAAGTATAAAAATCAATCGGAACCAGTCGAATAACTCGAAAATATAATGAACTTTAAAAAGTAATTGGCAATCGAATAAAACAGAGAGCATACATGTAGAATTTAACAAAAGAGAATTTTTACATGTAACGATGAAATCGTTTCCATTCTTCGTAAATTTAATAACAGTACATAGATTTTCAACCCAAAATTCACGAGCAGAGATGAATGCTGCTGTAGCAGACGTGAGTCTATTTGTTCGTTACAAAATATGTGTAATATGAATTAATATTTTTTTTGCAATTAGTAAATACCCGTATAGCAGTAATTATTTCTGACTATAATGATAAAATGTTTCACGAGAACTATCTGTTAGAAATCCATTGAGCAAGTATCTTGATATGTAAAATGCGAAAATATTTCCCGTCGTACTCGTTGTTTATCTGATTATTCAACAAGCAATCATCATCTGTACACCGTAACAATTCTATCTTCAGTCCTTCATCTTCTTAATGCTTATTTGCGTATAACTGTTATTTCATTGCGTTAAAAATAATGTAAAGCTTCGAGATTTTTCAATTTTTCCTTTAATATTCGAGAGTACGTAAAGAATGCGTAATGAGCTTTCAATATCATTATTTATTTCAATGTTTTGAAAATCGAACCAAATCAAGATGGTTGGGAAGTGGTATATATCACCGACATTTAATTAAGTAGAGTAGATATTGAAAATCATTAAAATTGTTCAATTAACGAAATGAGTAGTGACCTTTTTTTTGTATTCTGTAAATAATGATGGAACTATAAACAGGCAATTTCAAACTTATGAAAAGGAAGTAATATGCTTAAGGATGTTCTTCAAAGGCAACATTGCTCAACTTGATCTATATTGCAAAAATTCTAATTAAAAAACGTGACCCACTATGGAAGTAGCAAAGCAATAACGGTGGGAAAATGAGAATATCAATACGATACTTGAAATAAATCGTATTTGCGCGGTATGTCTATCTGAAGGATATGCACATAACCTGAATATTTTTCTTTAAATACCTATATCTTTGAAAATAATTGAGTACGCATTATATTAGTTTCTTTATAATTTAGTAAAGTGTCTTTTTAGGAGGGGCTCTGCTAAAAATTGATGCTTGAAGCTGAATATCTCGAAATTTCATTGCGTAGTAGGGCCTAAACTTGAACTACTTAAAATTGACACTAAAATATAGCAAGTTTAAACAAAATTTATTTATCGGAGAATATCCTAAGCCTATTTTTATATAGGTATTAATAAAAATTAAAATAAAATTGTCCAGAATTAGTTTATCTTTTTCATCGAGAATTCCGTATAACCAAAGTAAGTTTAATTCTCTAGGAAATTCCTAAAAAGAAGGTTTTCAATGATTTCCGAGTTTGGTGTCTCAAGAGAAAAGTTTGAACAAACTGACTATCTCTCTAAATGAAATTGAGTGAAAAATGGTCGAGATAGTGCACATATCACTACTGAATACGCTGATAATTGAGTGTATATAATAGTGATTTTGGAGTTTAGCTTTTGAGGTAATGAGGTATAGTAATGATAGAGGGGTAGCGAATAATGGGGGTACTGACCTCGTCCTCGCAGGTGGCCACCGTGTTGACCGAGTCCATGCTCTGCGAGAGCGGCGCGTCCATGATGCAGCCGGCGGCCGTGGCGACGGCCAGCTGCTGCTCGCTGCTGCTGCTGCTGACGGCGACGAGCGCGCCGTTGCTGCCCCCCGACTGCGCGGCGAGCGCCGTGCCGAGCGCCCCGGTCGCGCCGGCCGTCGAGGCGGGCGGCGGCGAGGAGCCCTCCTCCGCGGACGAGGTGTCCCGCCTGGGGCGTTTCAGCGCCGGCGGCGCTATGGTCGTCGCTATGGTCGTCGCGGCGAAGCTCGCGCCGGCCGCGTAGCTGCCGCCCCGCGAGGCCGCCGCCTGCTGCTGCTGGACGAGGGCGCTCGCGCCGACGATGCTCGCTCCGCTGCCCAGGCCGCCGGGCGCCTCCAGGACTGCCCGGCCCGCCGACGCA
>JAPYZP010003530.1:0-12302 GCA_030522985.1 Torymus sinensis | reverse complement strand
ATTCCCGCTTGCGCGCCTTCACTTGTGCGCCTCCATAAAAGTGGCGCCTCAATACTTAGTTTATCTTTACGAGGCCACCGTACGAGCGGCCAGTAAGAGAAAGAGAAAATAAAGGATTGTTTCCCTCTGCCTCTAATTGCAGGTTCATGCTGGATCCTTTACAGCGGTGTCCTCCTCGCGCTGGTGACGACGGCGGTGCTGTCCTGTCGGCAGAGCGAGTTTCAGTGCGCCAACGGACGCTGCATCGGTGTTAATAAGGTCTGCAATCTCGTCGACGATTGCGGTGATAAAAGCGATGAACAACAGCAGTGCTCACGTGAGTAGAAAATCGCTGCTCTTCCTCTTTCTACATTTTTTATTTCTCGCCTTCCTGTTCTTTTTTTCCTCATTTTATTCCTCTTGCTGTGCGCATTGTCCTTTTTTAATGACGAGCTCGTTAAACGGCCGTAAAGCTGATATTATTCCTTCTTAATAAGAGAGACAAGAATTTTGATTGAAATAGGAAACTTTTCCCTCCCTACAAGCAGAGATGGTTAGATTAATAAAATATGGACGGTCAAGGATCGTTACTCGTTTTTTTCTTAATTGGGTCACGGGATCTGGATAACATCGTTCGTTCAATATATTTCTTGGCATAGTGAACATGGACTTTTCTTGTTGGGTTTTCCTTATAATGAAGGCATTTTATAAAAGGTAATAATTAAAAAATAATTATTTCTCAAGAATTCAATTTCACAATTAAAATTATATATACGATTCCAATACAATTTTACCAGACTGTAGTTTAACGACCCTAAATTATGAAGAACAAAATTAACCTAAGTAGAATGATTTCTTCACACATTAATATTACAGTTTGTGTGTACATTTACTATATTATTTCATGAGGGTGATTAGTTATAGAAGGAGGAGAATTACAAAAACAATCCCTTGTACCTTGAACCACTCACATAAGAAAAATGATATTTACGATAATTATAGACATCTATCCCTACCCTTTTGGGACTGTTACAATAGCAACAAATTAAAAACAGTTAAAAATTCGTTATCAAACCTATATATAGAAAAGGCTAAACCTATATAATATAGAAAAGTAAAATTTTCTTATCCATATATACATCGTATTCGAAACGGAAAATTTAAGGTAGAAAACGAGCCCCGGATAAACATTTCACGAAATACGATGCCACTTTGCGCTTGGAATCGTACACCATAAAACATTCACTGGCGTGCCAGTAGGCGACGCGGGGGAGAAAACAAAGTGTTTTAGGATAGGAGAGCCGTTGCATTTGATAGGCGCTTATCCGCGGTGCGCACGGCGAAATCGCTAAACCGCGCGCTCGAGTGCCGTGCATACGTATAGATCGAAGACAGTAGCCCGCGAGTGCTATACTATTCGCAACAATGATCGAACGCATCCTGCTGACAACGTGTGATGCGCTCATTGCGCGCGGCTGCAGCGGCTCGGCATCGTTAACGTCGTCGGCGGTTACGTGCGGAGCGTGATGGATCGAAGAATGGAATGCGCTCGCGTTCTTGCTTATCTGCGTGAACGATGCGAAAGTATAGTTCAGCGAATCAAATCTATAACGAATTCGGTTCGCTTTGTAGTTGGGTTATTTGTAAAATATAATAATTTTTTTCATCCCGATACTATTTTATGCGCTATTTTCTGAATTACTTACATATAATGATTAAACACTGGCCTTCGTCTCTCAAGCAATCTATTTAACATAAAAACTTCTATAAATGTTACGCTAGATCTCACAAAGGAAACCATAAAATAAGAGATGGAAAACAGACGCGATGAAGACATCAAAAGCTATAGAAAAGCAAATTAAAGCTTATCGCTCTGATTAAAGAACGAACATCCGTCTGAAGCAGCGCAAAGAAACTTTTATCTAATTTTCGTCCCGCCAGGGAGCATAAAATCAAGTAAATCCAAGACAGCCACATAAACACAAGATAAATCGCCTTCGCCTCACTGTCTCCCTCACTCGCATGTTTATAGGTATCGCCCTCTCTCTTTGTTCACCCGCTATATATATATACATCTCGCCTGTTCTCGCTTCGCTCAACTCTGTACACAAACTCGCCGATCGCTCTCTCTCTCTCCCATATCTCCATCTCTTGGCTTTCTCGTCCGTTGACGCGCGATATAGGTACATATATATATATACACACGCTCTATCGCTCGCGAGCGCGCGGGCGCTTGGATATAATTCATCGGGCGCTGCAGCAGTACGATTTGAGATTGATACGCGATCCGCGTGCGCAGTCACATATACATATATTGTATACGTGTACAAAAGCCGTCGGTGCGCGATCAGCGGTGGGAGCGCGAAAAACAATTAATCGCCCGGGCATCGAGTGCACACACACACACTCGTACACATATGCCTATATATATTTATAAACGTATACACACACACATGCAGTGGGGCGCATGTGACGCTCATCAAAATCTCGTCGGGGTTTCATCGCGCGGGAGCTCCCGCTGCGGTTCGTGTCTTCTGGCCCGTTGATTCCGCAGATTAAAACACGAAGTTTGCGCGGCGGCCGCCGGCGCCGTCGGACAATGCTTCGATTGAATTCGTTATTGCCTTGTTTGCGCGAGCGATTCCGACTGGAAATTATTGTTTGGTTTACTCAATTAACTGCTTTGATGAGGGCGCGGCAGCTTTCCGCGCGTGCTCCTGTGTTGGCTGTATAGCCCGGGGAAAAGAGTTCGAGGAGTGTAATACGATTGCGGCGGCCTGTGTTTGGCTTTCGCTCGTCGTTGCGCCGTCACTCGCCGCGTCAGCGCGGATTAAGCATTATTTGAAATTAGTCATGCGCGAACTCTTTTTTTTTTAGTTTTATTTTGCCTGCGAATGCTATCGATATAAATGGCGGTTCACATAGATCTCTGTAATGCTGTTATCGCAACAAAATGGATGATGTGCTTCAAAATATTGGATTTATTTATTTCGTAATTTCATTAGAATCACATTTAAAAATAACATCCAAATATAAATTGGATAAACTACGTGCTTATATAGTTTTCAATTAGTTTATCATATAATGGATGTGTATTTAAAAACACGTAGACCCAGATAAAATTCTTGTAACCATTACTACCAAAGCACTAGACTGTCTAGTATAATAATGGCACAAACATAAAATATACTGACCGTTGTAAGTCAAAAGATAACTCACGGGACTATGAAAAATAGTAAATGATATTACAGTTATAACTATACAATCTTACGGTTATCTTTTAAATATTATAGCGTAGGTATCCGAAAAACACTGTAAATTTAACAAGATTTCTATTTACTATTGTCAAATAGTAATTTCTACCGTACATTTGTCTCTCAGTGGAAAAGAGAGAATGAAGAAGAACGAAATAAAAAGGAGACTAAAACTTTCAAACATCCCCGAAAGCATTGACATTCAAAGTCGAATCGTAACTCCAATTGCGTAACAAATATAAGTATCTGAAAACTCCGCGGCAAGTGAGCCCCCATGAAATCCAACTAGTTCGCGGACGTATTTTCTACATACACTGCCGATTGTCTTCGCCTCCCATTCGATCCGATAGCCCTCGACGCAAGAAACTTTAAAGCACTCCACCGCATCCTGCAAAACATCCGAGGAAGAAAAGAGACGACGACATCATAGTCCTCTTCGGTCTCGACTCGACACCGGCCTTTTTCTCTTTCGCTGTAATACTGCAAAGTCCTTGCAAGTATCCTCTTCCCAGCTGAAATAAAAAAAAGGAATCGCGCTGCGCACGCGTCACGGGTTTCGGCTAATTTTCCTCGCGCGACGACCGCGCCCAGACTTTCGTCCCTTCTTTTTTCGGTCTCTTGCTGGCCCGTAGCCGCATAATCACGAGCGCTGCTGGAAAACCACGAAGAAACGGTCTCGTGAAGATTCCACGAGCCTTTATTAGTGAGGTAGAATGAGATCTTTCGTTTATTAATTGCATCCGACGTGTAACTTGAAAAGTAATCGATATAAGTTTCGAAAAATCGAAGGTTCTTTGTTTTATTCTGTCATATATATTTTATCAAATATTATCGCATATTTTTTTGTAATAATTTTTTTTTCTCATTAGAAATTATATACAAATATTCTTTTAACGTTCCAACGAATCGAAGTAATTTAGAGACGAGGGAGGATACCGACATTTCAATGGCTTTCCCGATGATTTAATTAAGGAGAGGCTCTCGATTAATCTGCAAAAAGGAAAAAATACGCGCTTCATCTATAGGAAAGATATCAAGTGCGCGAGATATCATGCGTTTGACACCACATCGAACTCTTTCAGGGTTTTTATATGGCGCAAAACCTTTTAACATTTCGCTTTACGCATCTCTTTACTCGCCCTCATATATAATATGTGAGCTAAGAGCTGTGGACGCAGGCTTTGGAATTTCGCTGCAGATAGACTGAAATTAAAATTTTATTTATTCCATCTCTAGCAAGCTCGAATTTGCGAGAAAGTACGGCGTGCATGTAGTGATGCCGGAGAGAAATTAATGTTGGGAAAAAAAGAAGGTGATCCCCGCGCAAACAAATGAAGACTGGCCAATATCTTGCTTGGAAAATGGGCAATATATGGGATATATTACTTCCCATACATGGCCAATATATCTCCATATTTCTCTCCGTTCCCGTTGTCCATACTGTGGGACGACGTATGGCCCATGTATTGGACGAAACAATTCTATTGGACATGTTTACTATAACTGTAAAATTAAAAAAAAAAAATTCTTTGAGTGGATTCGAACCCCGAACCTTTAAATTACTAGACTTACTCGCTACCGACTCGCGTTTGCGAGAATTAATTGTAGACTAGGAAGTTTTGTAAATCTAAAAATGTATTACTACATTGATATTGAGTTTCAAATTTTCAAATCTTGTCATGGAATGTCATTTGATAACTGTTTACTTAGGTGCCTTAGGTATACAATTAATGATTCTTAAGACATTTTATAAATAATTCAAATAAATAGCTGGAAAAGTTTACAACAATGTAAAATTGAAAAAGGTTGTAGAAAATATGTGAAAATATGTAATGAAACACTTATACCGAAATACCCTTAATTAAATTTAGTTTGAAATGTTTGTTACGAACACTTAGTGCGTAACGCAAACTTCACTAAACTTTATCTTAGTTTGCGAAGCTAGGGTAGAAAAAAGTTGAAACTACTTTTCATTAAAAAACTGTAGACTCAGCGCTGCTATCGCATAGACGATTTTTTGTTTTCATTTTTTATTCAAACTATGAAGCAAACGAGATTCAGGTAAGTACTCTGCTTGACTTAAGTGAATAGGTGAGACACAACTGTCATAAAACTATAATAGCATTACATTTACTGTTTCAGTTGAAATGTAGTAGGTATGATCATTTCTTTAATTGTATGTGTACATATAATTTACACAAATCACAGAATAGTTCAGTATCGAAAAAATGAATCGATTGAGTAAATGTATCTATAACTGCGCCCAAACTATGTTTACATAATGGCGGGAATCGTATTCGTAGCCTTTTATATGTATTCTCTCTCATATCTTTAAGAGTGAAGATAGAACCATGCGATATGTGAATTCTATATATATATATATATATATATATATATATATATATATATATTTATTACGCATATATAATCTAATACACTAATAGAATGCACAGATGACAAGTAATATTCAAAGACGGATTATACTTCTCGGAAAGACACTTCTACGGCGATTATTTCACTAATAAGATTTTTTTAATCAGCAAAATTTCACGGAATGACCATTACAGAATTTAAATCAACAAATTTAAATGAAATTTTGCTGTCTGAATTATACGTCAAAATTGGTAAAAGCTATCTCATTATTTGCGGCCGTTACAGAAACTAAGTAAAGTAATTACGACAATAAATGAGTTTGTAAATGATATACTAAATAAATTCTTTCTGTAACATCTGATAGCACAATACTTTCAATCACACTTCAAGATATAAGGCGATAAGTTATCTGACGTCCTCTCAATATAGACGTCACTTCGCACAGTGATATTTCAAGCTGATGGTTTTATAATGTATAAAGCACAAGTCGATCCTTATTTCTACACGTATCACTTTCGTAATGCACACACGTCCGCGCGTTGGTAAATAAAAAATGCGGTCTGTCCTTACAGCGAAGCTTATTTTGCTTCATCAATTCGATTTTAAAATCTTCCTTCAACCTTCCCATACAAATGATGCAAAGTTATTTGTCAGACGTATCGATATCTTTCATAAATTAATATTCTTCTAATTATTTATACTCGTATTCTTTGATTTCCTGTTACAAACTCTTAAAATCAATGAGTGTGTCTTTCTCTGAAACCTTTGCGTCCACGACCTATCACCACTCGCCAAATTCGTCTCTTTATAAAAAACCAATGAGGTATCGATCGTGGCGAAAGAAACCGAGCGCCAACGAGTTGAAACCTAAAAAAAACCAAACGTAAACGGAACCCCCCGAAGCGCATCCGTTGTAAAAAAAACTAACTTGTGCACGGAGATAAGAGAGGTCAAAGAGAGATAGAGAGGGAGAGAGACAGTCGGAGGGTGGGGAGGAAGGAGTGAGGGAGAGAAAGACAACAGATATCCCATGGACAAATCCGAGGTTGCAGAATAGCGCTGACCGGCTGATTTATTGGCTCTCGAAATTGATATCGCGCGGGAGAGGCAGGACGAATCGAATGCGTGGATTATTTCAGCGGACGGCAAAAAGTACACGCGCTTATATATCGCTCGAATGAAGTTTTGCTCCCTTCCTTTGCTGCACACACCGGTTCGTTTACACGCTTTACCGCGGGAGTGACCGTGTACATGGACACGCCTGCGTTGGTTAAGCTCACGCGAATAAATGGAGTTAAAGAGAGTGAGATAGATTGTATACACACATAGCACATGCACGCGCACGCGTATATATATTTGGAGTTAATGAGATAAAAAGATTATCTTTTGTATATACCTACCTCGATATCTATATACACTTATAGGTGTGCGTGTGTGTATGTGTGTGTGTGTGTGTGTGTGTATGTGTGTGTGTGTGTATATATATATATATATATTTGCTGTATACGTGGGTATAGGTGTGTGAGGCAGAGGAGAGAAGAACCGGGGAGAGAGATCCACGAACGGACATAGAGAATTGGCGACCGTCCAAGAGATCAGCATTTGGGTCAACCCCCGGCAGAGTCTCTCGTTTAGCTCTATACATATATATACATATATATATATATATATATATATATACATATATATATATATATATATACGTGCACACACTCGCACGTGCACACACACCTGCCAGTTTACAAATACAAAAGCTATTGTGCCCGCTCGCGCACACGCTGCACCGATACTAACTGGCGCGTTCACCCGTTTACGTTCGTTCACCCGCGGAACGGTTACGCAACGGACGCTAAGCAGCCCTTCTTTCAGAGATTCGGGTTGTTCTGTGTTCCCTCTCCCCTCCTCTCTCACTCTCACTCTCAGTCTCTCTCATATACACACCTTTTAATAGTTATGCAGTGTTCCTGTAGTGTATGTGGATTCGAATGGTATCGTTTAAGATATTTCTGAATTATTTGTGTAGGTAGATACATCGCCAGAATCTTTAACTCTCCTGTGACTTCAAAATTTGAGTTTATAATTTCTCCAGAGGAAGCACCACATTTCCTATCGCGACCAAAATTTTATAGTAACAATATGTTGATTTTCTGCTGCTACCATGAGAAAAATAAATACTGTTTCTTCTTAACAAAACATATATAAAAAGCATATATTTAGTAATATTATAACAGTGTTTAGCAATAGCAGACTGTAAAGCTCAATTAACATATGTATATATATGCATTACAATAAATTTGACTTGTCGTAATTACGCTGCTAATCCTTGAAAATTTCTCGTCAGCGCGGCCTAGCACAGAGTAAAAGAAAAAAAAGCAAAAGCTAAGGACTAATTAATCTTCAAAGCCCTCGCACTTCTCGCACGCGCGCGTCCGAAAAGCGCAAAAATGATTCATTTAATAAGCATTTCTAAAGAGAGGCGCCACCGACTCCCGCCTCCAAGCAAAGTGCTACACACGCGCTCCTTTCATTAAAAATTCACTTCCGGAATCTCTTCTCACCGGGCTTAATGGAATTAAAACGATCTCGTTTTTACTCCTCCATCGCGTTTTATTCTCGCCCGAGTGAGGGAAATGAAGTGGCGCGCGCGCGCACACGCCGAAAGAAGTGCCAAACTAACCGGGACAGAGCGGTAGAGAGGAAACGGGAGGCAGATAGCCTCGCGCGCCGAATCGAGGGCTTCATTTCGGTCGCGGGGATTTCGCGCCCCAATTCTTCTCCGGGCCGTTATTTTAGCCTGAGCATGCCGGGCTAACGCCTCTCTCTCTCTCTCTCTCTCTCTCTCTCTCTTTCTCCCTCTCTCTTTCGGAAAATTGAAAGAAAACCGCATTGGTTATTTATTACGATTTCATTTTAGCGACGGGCGCTGTGTTCGCTCGCTCGCTCGCGAGTCGTTCGTTATGCGTTTCGTGTGAGTGAAAGGGGCTCTGTCGGAAATGAATTTTCAACGGCGCTTGATGCCGGGTGAGAAGAGTGAATTTTCAGCAATAGTATTGACTTTTAGAAGACGGTTGGATGCACAAGATAACCATATTTATTTAGTAATTAAAAGCGATGATGTGGAAATGATACTGCCTAGATGCGAATGCAATTCAATCGAAGCATAAAAGTGTCTATCAGTCAAGCAATGAAGTACATTTTTCGACTTAAAAAAGGTACTAAAGGTGACGTTTGTTTGCCCAACAGAAAAGAAAAATACTTATTAGCCCGACGATCGCTAATGTATCTTTTAGAAGATACTTTTGCTACTAAAATCGCAAAAACTAAACTTGATGCCTCATAAATTTTTGGATCCATGTTTTTAATGGCTATTTTGATTCAAAGATGAATCCAAATAATTTTAAGAAACAAAAGACAAAACGATTTTTCATCAATAAATCAAGAAATTCCCTCCAAGTTCCTCGCGTTAGTACACGTATTTATTATTATATTATATTATTATTTATTATTATTATTATATTAATATATGTAGATAATAATTGTCTGTAATGCCTAAAATTACAATTTTGCCTCAAATAAAAACATTAGTTTGCCTCAAAAGCTGTACCAAAAATTTTGATAAAGAATTCGACAGTAAAAGTATATATCGTCGTTCCTGAATAAGAAGGAGTCAATTCAGCGGCCGGTTCGACAAGGTGCCAACTCAGCTGGCTAACTGGCTTCTGAATGGGTACCTTTTCGAAGCGGCCGCTGAGTTGTTCCCTTTTCGAACCGGACGCTGAGTTGGCCCTTTGTCCAACCGGCCGCTGAGTTGGCACTCTTATTCGGGAACGACGATATAGTATATATAGCACATGCAATGCTAATACTTTATGAACGATTTTCATCTTCATGATCCAAATGGAAAAACTAAAAAGCACTAGAACATGCGAATTCTGTAAGTATTTCTGCAAAGCATTATTAATATTTATGTAAAAGCTGTATGTGCATGGAGTAGATATCATTGATGCAGAACGCTGAATTCAATGGCTCTTCAATCTGTTCAAACTATTCCAGTCGTGATTCAAATGCATGAAATCTCAAAGCTTTGATACATTGTTACGATATATTCCACATAAAAAAAAATATATATATATATATATATTTGAAATTACAAAAATTTTACTAGATAAAAAAATTATAATATAATCTATTCAAACTGCTTACGTGCCATTAACAGTTTACATAATCATAGAGTTTATATTCATCATTATAATGTATTCCGTCATTTTCCATGTTGGTTAAAATTAAATATCTTGCGGGCCACGCTCTGTTAAACCACAACGTTTCTATCAAAGAGAAACGGAACTAATATAAATAATAATGTGGTAATCGGGTGGATTAATAAAATCCGTTACACAAACCTTTGTAACGTTGAATTAACAGATGTCAAACCGTGCGCTCGCATGTTTTCCCTATACTCACCGCTTTGTACTGCTACCGCTAAATAAGCATTCACGGGCCACTCGTGCCAATTAGCCCCGTTCCACTGCACGCAAATACAATCAACCGTATTTCCAGAGGCAACTTTAATAAAAACCGTACGGCCACCGCACAACACGCGTCGTGATGTGACCCTTTTGCACATGAGGCGCGCACGCCTAGACGAGAGTATAACCGAGAATCGAAAGGAAAAGTTTCGATATTGCACGGGGGCACGCGTATATACGCGACGAGATGAGCAAATCAAACTAGCAAACACCGGTGTAATTTCACCGGGGGTTATAACTTGCGCCGTCGCGGCGTTGTGTACGACACGTCCCCACAGGGCTGCACCGGCGTACCGTGTAAATGGGAAAAAGTTTTCGCACTCTGAGAATCTACATCTTTAATTTCGCGCCGTAAGGGAGAAGAGGCTGACTTTGGCGTCACGCCGCATTTGTAAATCGTTCAGTCAGGGTTTAATTAAGTGGCCCGTAAAATGCGTCGGCTGGCCGACGACGAGATTCATTGCGATTCTTTGTGTCTGAGGTATTCATTTGTACGTGGGTGGCGTTACATTGAGTTATAAAGTTGGAATAACAGCGCATAAAGGGAACTTACCCTCAGAAATTTTAATAAAATTTAAAGTCAAAGTTGGAAATTGTGGCCACGGGTGAAAGGATCCAGCTATTTTTTTTTTGTTGGTGATAGTGTAAATTATACTTGATTTTTATCGATCTTTAATTAAGTTTAAATTATTATTTATTTCTGTAACAATATTTCTTATACTTTTTATTTTCTAAAGTGATAGTATGGATATAATTCACATAATATATACCCTAGTAGAAAATTATCCAGCTTTTTTATAACCTGTTATGAATTAACTATATATTTACTAGATTTTGATCTAGATTTTTATCTTGACCTTTATCTCGTTTTGTATCTTCATTTTATCTTGATTTTTATCTAGATTTTCAAGGGACTGTAGTGGTGCGCTCCGTAGTTTTTTGCGTCCACTTAGTTGTCGATGCATTCCGACACATATAAGACAATAAACTACAGAGCGCACTACCTAGACTACGTTATCGGCTGCCCCGAACACCTAGACCACGTATTAGATACACGCTGACATCTAAACGTAGAACACACGTAAGCGTGCGCCGTATCTGGTCTAAGCATATTTGAACTATTTCGCATGCTATAAGCGTGACGTTATTACCGGGGTTTCTAGCTAACCTTTAGCTAAAAATTAATCATTTTCTGAAAACCAGATAATTTATAGGTAGAATGCTTTAGATTTCCACCAGGGTAGTCATAAAGAGTTGATAGATGAGGCATCTTATTGATTTTATTTACGATACGAAAACGAGTAAAAAAGATTATAAAAAAAGACAGGAGAACCTAAAATATAAGCCTTGTTCCATTGAAAAATATCAATGTTTTCAGTAAACCTAAAGCAATTAAAGATAGCGCGAGAATACTGTTCCAAATTCGTATACTCCTGGGGCTTCGTTATTCTCGTAATCACGTTTGTTATACCACGAATCAGTGCCAGAATCACAGTCGAACCTTCAACATCAAGACCAGTCAGTCCTCTTCCAGACGTTTACTCAGAACTACCTCTCCTCCAAACCCCCTCGATTGCGAAAATATTTGTCTGAGTGACACCGCGCCGTTACACTCCTGCAACCCCCAACCTGCGCCTCGCTCGAACATAAGGTGGCCCGCTCTTCCGACCACGATAAGTACATATAATTCCATCCTTCGCGCGCAAACCAATATTACACGCCTCCTGCATACACAACGGAACCCGATGACGCATCCGCGAATAAGAGGGAAAGTGAGAGAGAGAGAGAGAGAGAGAGAGAGCTCGCGTGTTTGCCATGGCGGGTGTAAGGTGCCGGCGAGACGCGCCCTCGAGTAACGACTTATGCAAACGGCGCGCGTATTTACTCGGCAGGTGGGGTAGGGGGTAGAGAATCTCGTAAACCCGAGTCCCTCTCTCGGCCGGTCGCGCTCGAAGGCAAAATAAACGCGGGGCCGTAGTCCATAAGCAGCTTTGGCTCGGCGGGCGCGCGCGGCCCAGCTACCGAAGGAGCATCGTGGATGCGCGAGCCGCCGGATTACGCGCGCGCGCCTCGTGAGGTATATATACACGGCATAAATGCAAATTCAGCTGCGCCTGTATACAGGTATACGTATATGCACACATGTAAGGGAGATCCGAGCGCTATAGGC
>JAPYZP010003529.1:0-11426 GCA_030522985.1 Torymus sinensis | reverse complement strand
GCGATAGTATTTTTTTTTTTAGAGAAAAACGTATTTTTATATATTGTTTAAAAAAAATTGACTTAAAACTGTCGTAACAAAATGATGCCATCCAATTCAGCGTGTACCTACGTTCTTTCACACTCAGAAAAGACTAACAAACTAGAAAAACCTTGTCCCGTGAGTGTGCCTTCAAAAAAATTTTTTTACTTTTTTGAAGATGTAAAAGGGAAATTAATTTAGGAATAGCTCATATATATATATAGTGTACTCTAACGTGGATAAAAATTTTAAGCCTCACATGCCTCGTTCTATCTAGCGGCTGTAAAGACCTCCCAAAGAATTCGGAGGAGAAGACAAGAGAGGCAAAGCCCGATAAGAGAAAACAGGTAGGTAGGTCTTTCTCTCTCTCTCTCTCTTTCTTTCCGAAATGTAAGAATCGAGGACGCGCGACGGTGGATCGTTTCAAGTGTGGGCCGAGCTGCTCGAGCAAACGGAAAATTAACTCCGCCGGCTCTTGAGTGTTTGAGTTTTCGGCGAAGGAAAGGAAGGGGCAAAGGTTACAAAGATGAGCTGGGAAAAGTGGAGGTTGGGGGAAAGAGGAAAAGTCTATAGGTTGATGAAAGGAGGTTGGATGCATCTTGAGTAATTCAGCGTAATTATACTCGTATAATGGAATATCTGTTAAATGAGATGAATTAATTCTTCTGTACTTTAGAAAAATGTTTCTGATTAATTTTTCTTTGAATTTTAAAGCAGATATGAATAATTCAAACGTTTTATTCTACAAAAATTTACAGGAACTAACGGATTGTTATCTTGAAATTTTCAACGAGAACATATAAATTTTATTGTAGCTGGAAATACGCGTAATAAAATAGCTTTATGAATATGTACTTCTCAATGTTTTTCTAACAGCAGATATAAACGATTAAACGATTTAAGTATAGCACGTAGTAGATAATTTTGATAAGAATTCAACCATTGTTCGTGTTTATCAATGGCATATCTACCGCATTTTTTACAAATATATATGATCAATTTATTATAAAAGCAATCATAAGAAAATTAAGAAAGGTTATACAGAAACATTGAATACGTGTAATGTTATTCAACAAAAACACTTTTCATTTCTTACCGCAATCTTCTTTCCTTGAGCCATCTACAGTATACAAAACGGTCCTGTGTGCTTTTTTATGAATGTAAACGTATGACGCGCCTAGAATAAACATTAAATAAACGCATAAAAGCGATTACAGTGTTTTGTTTTCAAGCACGAAGTTTACAACGAAAATGCCAATTAAGTCGGTATGAGTTGTACTATAAGTGGATTCTTTCAGTGTATATAGCGATTATTCAAACGAAAACTTAACAAAAATTTATAATTAACCTTCTACTGCATTCCCATCGAAAGAAAAAACTACCGAAAACATCACTTTATTCATTGAACAATCCCACATAATCCCATAAAAACCGACTTCAATTCTGTACCACCGACAATAGATTTCCCATCTTCTCGCTGACACCTCGATCTCCACACACCCACCGAATTGTCGATCAGAACCGAGCCGTCCAATCTCCTGGAAAAAACAAACATCGATCCTCGATTTCTCCTTTTTCCTCGCGCACGCACACACGCTGCCTCGTGTTCGTTTTTTTTTTCTTTCTCCTTCTCTTTCTCTACATCGCCGCCGCTGATGCCCTTATCGCGGGCACGTCGCGCGAGACGAAAGCGATGACGCCGACGATTTTCGTGGCCGATAAGCTGCGCGCTCGCTCTCTGCGTTACCCGAGCTGTACACACACGTATATATAGCTCGCGCTTGACAATCGTCGGTTGTCGGTTTATACAAAGTTATAGTAAGTACGAGAGAGACGAGTCTGTCTTTTATATACCTATGTCGTCGTGAGATGCATGAGAAAAAGTTTTATACAGGATCGTAAAGTCGATGGGTTCTGCGGGAGAATTAAGAATTGAATCGTAAAAATTTCGTTGACGAATTTCGTATACGGATGGTAATATAAGGGCTAAAGTTTTATCACTGCAAAGACAAAGGCTACTTGGATTCTCAAAAGTTTATTATAGATATATAGATATATCCTCTTTTTGTTCGTTCCATGTAGTGAATTTTATATAGCTAATAATAGACTGTATTGTGCCACAACTTCAATTTGAATCGAGACTTCCTTACAGTACTGAAATATAACTTATTTTATGTAAGCTCCGGACTCTCCGCCAAGTAAGAACGGATACACGCATACACGCATTATATGCTCTGTTCTTGTTCGGGAACTAAGTAAGAACCGATTTTCCGGTCTCTGTCTCTCTACAGTCGCCGTAATCCCGAAGGTTTATCCACTTGATTATAGGTAGTGCACTCCGACTATCCTCCATGCTAATTCGATTCCTGCACTGCGTATCCGATTAGAAAGCCGCGCGGGTATAAATGTCGGGTGGTTATTTTCTTTCCTCTCCGCGTAATTGTAAATTGCGGGATTTTCACTCCGAATTGTTGAGTATTTTATCGTCGAAAACACATACGCTCTAACCCATGTAACGAATTTTCCATAGCCCCTCTGAAATAACATGTTTCTATACAAAACGAAAGGAAAAATTGTACAATCCTATAAAAATCGCCAAAGGGCCTGTAGAACCAACTAGAACATAAAATTAATTTCCTCTCTAACTCGATTATCCAACGCTTAGAGTAGACGTATCGAGTTGCGCAAGGACACGTAGCTCGTCCCTACGCTCGTCTCGAGGCGCTGCGGGGCCAAAGCGTCTCGGCCTCCACAAAGCCGTTTTGACGCAATTTCCTGCGACCACTCCGAGAGCGAATTTCATACAGACGACGGACACCTGAAGGCAATGCCTCGCTCCGCTCGGTTAATTAGTTGCTTAGCGATTATCTCAGTATACAAGATAAATGGTACAACCACACTGTCGCTCTGTCTATTTCTGTTGGAGAATAATGTCGGATTGTCTCGTTTAGATTTGTTAAAGATGGTTATTTAATTTGTTTTTCCGAAAGACACAAGATTCTAAGTGTACTTACACACGTGCTCACTTATAATAGTTTTCTTAACTTTTTTAAACTTCTCGCATCAAATAAACATCTCTAATAAGAAAATTTTACTGTGTTTTTTTAATGTTTAAAACCGTATATAAAAAAATAGAATTTTAAAGAATTGTAATACTAACAATTTTTTCTACAGTTTATAGTTTAGGGTAAATAGCTAACCTATATATATACATGACCCATTCTCTAAAGCTCCATCGACTATAACAAAAAATCGTTTACTTTTTCGAAATAAGACCTTATATTAATAGAACACTATACAAAAGAAGCTTCAAAGAATGCTATTTATATGATAACGAGTAGGTTCTATAGGCTAACCATAATGCAGCTACAGCTCAAAGTCTTAGATAAACTATATATATAAGGTAACTCGGGGTAATTCGACCATTTCGCTAATTCGGCCATTTTTCTAGTTCGCTATCTTCTCTTATCCGAAAGCTTAAATAACCGACGTTACCAGTTTCCAAATATGACAAATATACGTTTTGTATAGTTTTTAATTTTTTTTTAAATGATCACTACATTGTTACGCAAGTTTCTGTTATCAAATATCAATGAATCGGGCGACATATAAAGTCAAAAAACAAGTATTTCGTTTATAGTCGAAATATATAAGCTAAAAAACGTAATTGAAAGTGATGCAGGCAGTAAGGTGAGAATGTATTATGCGGGTAGGTATTAATTTTTCGAGTTGATGAATTTTCTTGTACTATTTTTTCAATATTGGCCGAATTAGGTAAGGTGTCAGCTAATTTGACCAAAACGCACGTTTTACGCTTTTGCACCCGACAAAGCCAATATCAAATTTGGGGTGCTTCTAATATTTTTCTTTTTTTCTTGGATAGTATATTTAGAATACTTTAAAGTTTTTTTTACAATTTTGTCCCAACGCATTTACAGAAGGAGAAAGAAAATATTCCGCTTAAGGTCGCCGAATTAGCCCAAGTTACCTTATTACCGAAACCTCAGCAGTGCATTTGTCATATGCAATACGTCTATACTAGGAAGAGAAAGGTTAAGAATAAAGTATGAAAAATATTCACTGATATCATTCAACTAAGCAGAATGATATTTCGATTATTTTCATACCACTTGAGCATTCATAAATAACCCCGAGCCATTCCGAAACAATATAAGCATCCCTTTGATTTCAAGTAACCGGCTCCGACCCCTTACACTCGATCGCTAGACAGATCTACCGATGCGCGAATCTCTGATCCAGATCCTCGTTCGACACGAAAGTCCAGATCTGTCCCACATTTACCGCTAATCTATTAAGCTTGAAGATCAAAGGGAGGGGAGGGAGTGACGATCTCCTCCTCCCGCGAGCCCATATCCCGTCAGTCAAACAGCGCGTGCGCGCGTCCCAAAATAGGCATCATCCGATTATATACCTTGCGCGCAACCGCGATCTTCGCGCTCCAAATACGCGACGAGCAATTACGCGACCCGCACCCCGTATCGATCCCCTCTTGTTTTTTTTTGTTTTACCTCGCAAACGAGAAATTTTCTCGACACACTCGTGTATATGTATTATATACCGCTGATAGCGACGAGGGAGCAGCGCCGCATTTTAATTACATATATTTCTCACCTGCGTGCTGTAACGTGTATATATATGCTTTCTAGGCTCTAACGGTCGGCGCAGCTATATAACGTGTACATATATAGAGGCACAGGCGCGCGTACGGAGTATATAAGAGAGTCCGAGAGGTATCAAGGGCATATATAAACAGGCGCGTGGACTGTTAGAAGAGCCGTTATAACCTTAGGGATAGCCATCGAGCGCGGGGCATATAGGCACAACACACACGTGGATGTAGCAACATTAGAAAGTCTCGGGGATAGGAATATGCATGGGATGAATGTGTGAGCGCTGTATATTAACGCCGAGGCAGAGGCTCGTGTATTTTCAATGTTTATATACAGAGTGAGGATGTGGGGAATGGTGAAATGTGTACGGGAGATGCTTATTAAATTGTTTCTCTATGTTAATTGCCATTGGCCTTTAAAATTCTAAAGTTAATAATGATTTCTTAATGATGAAATGTGTGACGGCGTCCAACGCTTTTCCAACATTTTCATTAAACTTTTCAATTTTATCTCCGAAACCGTTTCTATTTACGGCCACGAAACTAACGACGCGAAGCTTTCGTATGAAAGTCCACAAATATTTTAGTGACACACTTTGACTAAGACTGCGTGAGAAACAGAGAGGGGAGAGAGAGTAAATATTTAAAGGTCTTCGATTCGTTCAATTTTCTCCTCGAGAATAAAACAAGTGAAACTTTTATTAATGCACCAAAAAGTAAAAATAGCTATACTGTGAAAACTCAAGTTTATTTGGATTACGTTCTTATTCTACTATAGAATCGCGTTTGATTTTATAAAAGCTTTACTACTGTACATTTTCTCAATATATACGTATTAAATAATAATAAAATCTGAAACACTCTATATAGAATATTCGAATATAAATCTGCCTTTTATCAATTCAAAATGACATTTATTTCAACAAATCGTTTTCATGGCATTATTCTGGAATATAATATTCTACCCCACTTACTTTATATACCAAGCGTAAATAAATTAAACGCTATACTTCAACTTTTTAACCTTTGAATAAAAACAACTCTTTGAGTTTTTTAATCTTCTTAAAAATGCTCAAGGCTTTTTTAAATTAATTTATGTCGAAAGTCTCTACGCGCCACTACAATTACACTCATAATATTTTTTAATTTAAGTGTCTGGTTAGCTCAAAACCGTGCCAAGAAGTCAGTTGGTCTTTTAAAAAAATGTTACTGCTGCACTTTTTCAGCACACCTATATATACAAAGAATATTTTCTTTTCATTAATGATAACTTTTGAAAACTATATATCCATCTTTCATTTTCATCCCTTATCAAACGTAAAAGTAAACTTCTATACACGAATAAATTAGCATTTTTAGTATATAATAATGTATTTCACATTAATTGTTTCAAAGTAGTGTTTTTGACTAAACTATCTCTTAATTATATAATAATTATTTCTTCTCAAATAAATTAAAATACGTCTCGAATACTTTTTCTCAATTTTTGCTTTACATACTATCAGGTCTATTTATACATATCCATACATATAACATTTTACAAAATTCTTACAAAAAAACACCCATATACCTCCTTCCCTTGACACAAAATACCATCAACCCTCACATCCATTCGAACTCAGACACCTCCCACACCCACGATTCAATTCCCATTTTGATCTCCTATACATCGCAACTGCAATCCAATCTCGCCGGTGCATATAAGAACGACAGACGTCGGGATAGAGCACCGAGCGACTTTCGACGGGGAATATATAACTTCTCAACCATCGTGATGCCGGGGCGAACTGTCAGACTCGACACGCAAACCTCACACCTATACACACTCGCTTACTCACTCGCGCATGTGCATATATACGTGCATAAGCTCGCGGCATATGGCGCGTGATCCTAATTTCGCCCGCGGCGGCCCGGAAGTTTCGGGGACTCGAACGCTCTCTCTCTCACTCTCTCTCGAAATGATGCGATTAGAATGGATTTTCGAGCACCTGCCGCCCCGACCGGAGACCGTATATGTACGAAAGTTTCGCGAGTCGTTGCGTGTGTGGGTGTGGGGCGGGCGGGGGGGGGGGGGGGGTACGCAGGTCTTTACGGTCATTATCGACGCGACGCGCGAGCTGCTGCCGGGTTTTCCAGGGGATTAGGTAAGAAGGGGGTGAGGCGTTAAAGGTATTTGTAAAGCGGAGATTTATGAGGGAGCTTTAAACTTTGTGGTGAATGTTTCTGGAAGAATTTACCGTATATTAAAATAAAGTTTAACAATGAAAGTGTAATTTATATGGAGAAAAAGAAATGGACGTTTGATTTTATATCGATAGCAACGTGACTATAACGAGTAAATAATGAATTGTATGAAACACGTCAATGGTGAATTTCGACAACAATATTCATTATTCCCAGTTGTACTCTGTCATTTTCAATATATTGTAGAATTTCAGATAAATTTATCGGAATGTTTGTACGGTAACATTTAATATAATTATTAGATTTATTAATTATCATTTGTGTTCATTAATTTTCAAAATAATTCCAATTACAAATTTCTGATGAAGAAATCTTCCTGTAAGAAAAGTTATTTCTCCCACTCGGTAGAATCGTCATTCGATTACAGGAATCGTGCTCCCCTGTTATAGGAAGCGACTTCTCCAGTTCTCCTGCAGTAGGAGTATTTAAGTTTTTAAGTAACTAGTCATCTTTAAGCGTGCGTCGCGCGTCGTTATTTTAGCAAACTTCGCGCCATTTTTGTTTTTGTAACCTATCAACCCATTACTCCCACCAACCAAATCACGAATGAATTGATATCGTAACAAATCCATCATTTTTAAAAGAGAGGAAAATGTTCATGAAATTGTTATGTGCGAGTGCACATTTTATCCAAATTTTTGTTTTTGTTATTGTGAGTTTAAAGATTATTATATTTATTTTTTTTTATTTCTTAGCTTTAGTTTCAGTGTCAAATAGGGTCTAACAGAAATAATTCAGTCGCCTATAGTCTATTCGAAATCAAATATTTTATTATACTGTAAATTATTCTCTTCATTCCTTTAAATGATGTTCATTTATCCATATAGTGAGAAAAATTTGCAGCCAAGCAGATTCCATTTCAACACAAAAAATAGATCAATTTATGAAATAAATTGTTTTCGTAACGTTTTAATGCATTTTTATACATAGAAGTATACATTTATTGACCAAATAAAAATATATTTTAAATAAAATAATGCTGCAAATTGGGCAGGGTGTAAACTAAATTTACCCACCAGGATTCTCTTTGTTCAGCTGTTTCGGCAAGTAAAACACTTCCCGGAGACTTAAGTGTGATCGCTTCTTCGACACCCTTCGAAAGTTGTCGATCGAACCTCGTCAAATAAGAGCCGACAGGGCGAAACTTGGGGGTATAGGAGCTTCGACCAAGTTCTGCAAGCCTCTCGACGAACGCTGTCGAACTAAAGCAAATTAGCCTGCGGTCCAATGAATCTCATGAGCAGCTCCGCTCTTCTCGCTTCTTTCGTTTTCCTCAATACCGTGTCGATGGTAATAGAAGATGAGGCGTTTTGGCATCGATAGCAAAGCTGTTAAATGGTAACAAATGTTATAAATTATTAAAATGCAAATGTTGTTTCGTCAAATTACTTTGATATTTTCAAATTTAGTTATTTATCATTTTCGAGTAAATCTGAAATAATTAATATATCGTAGAAAAAGTATTTTGAAATTTATTATCTGTATAAACATTATTATTTACGTAATCTCTTAAATCAAAAGTTTTGTAAAAAGGAAATTTTTATTAAATCAATACGATTTTTTCTTTCGATATCGTTTTTATTAAGTTTTGGGTATCGAGATTCAAATAAACATCGATACAAATATAAAAGAGAATTTTTCCATTAACCTAAATCGGAAAAATCGGTAAGCTCTTTAGCAAAAAAGAAATCCAATTGGTTTTCCATTTGATTTTACCAAAAAGTAATGAAAAACGTTTCGAAACCAACGTTTTATTACTAAAAAAAGAGTACACAGCAGCTTGCGTATACTGTAAAAGCTTTATAAAATTGTTTCATTACTTTTTTCAAATTTTCGGAAACTTTTTTACAAAAATTGGCTCAATTTGAACTACCGCTATAAACAAAAACAGCCACACCGAACCTCCGAAACTTTTACACTCCACTAAACCGACTGACCGAAACAAAAGCTCCGCTGAAAAAGCCTCGGTCGCCACGACCACCCGTCAAAAATATCCATCCAAGCCTGCAGAAAAAGCCGAACCGACGTTCCCGCAGCATTTCTCTCTTTCTCCCGCTATCTACCCTACAAAAATAAACGATCGCTCGCCGCAGCCGCAATAAATCCGCGCTCCATAAACAAAATAAATCCTCCCCTCCTCGCTCATTACTCGCGCAACCGCCGGCGCGCTTTTCCAAAATACTCGACTCGCTCTGCGCGATGAATTGTAGTAGTGCGGCGAGCGAGCTCCGCGAGAGCTTTCTGGGTCAGTGGGTCAACCCTTCCATCGATCCAGTCAGCCCCGGCAGCGAAAATTATTCTCCCCGGGTTGCCTCTATCTCTCTCTCTCGCTCGCACTCGGCCGCAGTGCCGCCGCTGCTGTTGCTGCAGTCCGTCGTCGAATATTTCGCCCCCGCCCCTATCCGCGAGCAAGGAGGACGAATGGCGGGAGCAGTCGGATGACCTCGTTCGTAGCTGCCAGCGACGCCGCGGTGCAGGCTGATTAGTGGACAGGATCGTAGATCGTCGCCGATGGGTGGGGAGGGAGAATGAGGCTTTTTTATGGGCTCGAGGGTGCGTGATGTGTGGAAGTGGAGTGAGCTAATTATGGCAAGCGCTGCTAATCTTTTGTTGCGGGCGAGTTCTTCCGCGAGGTTTTTTTTTCAAGGTGATGGGCGTTTCTCGGTTATGTAGGGCGCGTCGCGTTATATACGATTGCGGAAATTGCCGAATCGTCGTTTGGAGATTAACCATTTGTATTTTTTTATATTAGATGACAAATATTGCTGAGTCAAAGAGAAAGCTTGGTAACGACGGAAATTTTCGAATCAAAGATTTTAATGAATTTCAATGTTTTTTGGGTTCCTCAGTCAGAATAATAGGTTTTTAAAAAATGTTTGTATGTATGTAGGTATGTATATGTATGAAACCAAATTGTATCTGCAGTATAACTCTTGAACGGATGGACATAATAAGCTGAACTTCCGCATACATCTTAGGTATGCCCTAACTTAGAACTGATTAAATTTTGGAGTCAAATGAACGATTTAAAAATTTTATTTGAAAAATTAACTAGTTTTATGAATTGTAAATAACTGATTCGGTATTCCATCTCGAAGATACATATAATATAAATACATTCTTGAAATACGCTTTATTCCCTCTCTATTCATGTCTTCTAAAACATTTTTAAAGTTATTTTTAAGTTAAGAATACCGATTTGAAGATTGCATCAATTTTAAACAAAATAATTATGCTATTTGAATGAATTAAAAAAAAATTCCTTTAGCAATTTCTATTGAACATTTAGAGAATACAAACGCGGAAATTAAAATTTGTATGCGGACGGAATCCGAATAGACACTATTTAGTAAGAAATAATAATTTATTTGAACATTTACTCCTCTACTTTTCTCTGCTTTTCTTTTCTGGTTTTTATCTTCCTGTCACTGTTAATAGTAGATTGAAAAAAAAAAATAAATATTGTTCATGTTTAGAAGTAATCATCACACTGTAAATCAGTTCACGTGATTCGACATTCGATTTTTCAAAAAATAAACACAGTCTAGCACAATACAATTTAAAAATCATTTTCATGATATTTTTTATGAAAAATCAATATTTTTCGTCACATTTTCGCCGTAATAAAAGAATAATTGCTCAAGGAATTTATAGAAATTATGAGTGATGAGAATTTGCTTTTAAAAACAAATATTAGAAATCAATAGATTTTTTTGAAATCAGTTCTTATCTCCATTTTCTATATTTCTTGAAGATACTCTTTGAGAAAGCATTCTGATAATTATTTTACCAGACCCGAGCGAAAATAATGGTGCTCAAATAATTAATTTTCTTTTGAGTTGAATTTATTTCAAAATCGGAATTATTAGAATTTCGAACAGCAATTTCAACATTGCATACATCAATCAAATTGAGCTTTAGTTTAACTGTGAAGGAGTAATTTAAAAAATGAAGAAGTTTATCATACTTAGAAGTTTAAATTACGAAAAATGATAAGAAGACGCAAAATGATGTACGATGATGAAAATATCACTGAAAAATGTGACTTACGAAAATTCAAGTAAAAATACTTTCATTTACAATCAAAAATTTTAATTACGCTTAATACAAAACTTTTCTATATTTATAATTTTATAACTCGATCTCCTATTAATTAACAAATACTTAATGTTATCTTAGTGTACACTCACCAACGCCTGCAAAATTCGCATAAAAAAATCCACCACTAATCATTAAAAATAACTCATTCTCATTGCTATTCCAGCCAGGCGCGCACCAGCGCCATCGAAACTCCTAAAAACTACTTCTTCCGCCGGAGCGAAGGACGAGGACGAAGTTTCTCTCTCTCTCCTCTCACTCTCTCTCTCTCTCTCCTCTCACTCTCTCTCTCTCTCTCTTTCTCTCTCTCTCTCTCTTTCTCTCTCTCTCTCTTTCTCTCTCTCTCTCTCTCTCTCTTTCTTTCTCTCTCTCTCTCTCTCTCTCTCTCTCTTTCTCTCTCTCTCTCTTTCTCTCTCTCTCTCTCTCTCTCTCT
>JAPYZP010003528.1:0-16210 GCA_030522985.1 Torymus sinensis | reverse complement strand
GTGAATCATTTGTGATGTTTCTCCAGGCAAATCTATAAAATCTAAGATTTTAATGTTAACTCCTGTTTCGGGGTGAAAATATCTTATCAACGTAGGAAATTAAAAATAAAATACGTAGAACCACAAAAAATTAAGACCACACTGCTCTGTGGTTTTGAACGTTCTATCATCCAGTAAAAGTTTGAATTCGAAATATCAAATGGTTTTTGCAAAAACTTTGAAAAAAACAAAATTCAGTTTTATTCAAAGTTTTTGCAAAAACCACTTGATATTTCGAATTAAAATTTTTACTGGATGATAGAACGTTCAAAACCACAGAGCAGTGTGGTCTTAATTTTTTGTGATTCTTCATATTTTATTTTTAATAAGTTTGAAACTGGGTCAACTGCTCAGTTGGTAATGGTACGACTATGGCACCCCCTTCATCGGTTTGAGGAGATTCGATTACCACTTTTGTTGAATGATATTTACAAATGTGATAATTTACCTATGGTCTAAAATATTGAATTTCATTAATATAACTTTGATAATATATAATTAACGTATTCCAAAGTTATTAAGCAAACGACTGGAAACTATAGTTTTATCCGTATAAAATTTTGCATAGTGAAGGTAAATCGTTACGGCAAAAAAATATGGTTTTCGTAATTTAGGATTTCGAAATCCAACACAATCTGTAATACGTTAGTTATAATATCGTTTAAACATTTAAAAAATTCGATACAAATACGTAGTAGTAGTAAAATTAAAAAGAAATAAAAAACGTAAATAATTACAATAATCTTCATCAGATGCATTTTCGGTGCTTCGAAAAACTTCATATACCTATATAAACATTGTTAGTTTCGCGTATATTATAGTCTTACTTACTATTTAAAGAAAAGAAAATAAAGCCAAAGAGAATGAACATTTATTTGCTTCTTTCAGGGTTTAAAATATCAAACTTTTAGCGATTTATTACGTAGTGTATTTTCGTTGCTCAACTTTAAGTTTCATAACTTTAATACTTATGGATAAATATTTTTCAATTACGAACAGAGCAAATGAAAACTCTGGTTTCTTAATTTTATTTTCTGTTTTTTACTAAGTACACGAGTCATCTCTAAGCGCGCTTCGCGCGCCATAATTTGTTTTTGTAACCCATTACTCACACATTATTATCATAACAAATCCATCACTTTCAAGATAGGAGGATATATTATAAGACCTTTGTACACTATTTAATTTTTGGATAAAAAGAGGGCTTTTTCGACATTTTCTTAAAACATCCCAACACGTTTTGAATAGAAAAATAGGCAAAAATAATTTTATTTCAGCCAGTTAGGCCCAAAAAGATATTATAATAGTAAAAATGATCGGGCCTACACTTAACAAAAACTGTGATTTTGCACTAAAATCACGACTAAAGTGTGTAATTTTACAAACATGGGAGCTGCGACTTTATATATCATCGCCTGATAGGTAAAAGGTTTCAACTCGGCGCGTAGCGACGAAGGTTACAACTCGGCTATAGACGCGTAAGAAGGTTACAACTTTACTCGGCTCGGTGCGTAAGAAGATTACATCACTCGGCTCAGCGCGTAAGATGGTTACAACTCAGTACGGCGAGTATAAGAAGGTTACGTTGAAAAATGTATTAAATATGCAATATTGAGAAGAAAAATAATTTATAAAATTTACTTTCTAGAAAATAAGGTATTGGGAAATAATTATATTATGCATGAAAGCTTGAATTTCTCGGATCTCTACACCGGTTCTCAACTCAAACCTCAAAGAAAAAATGAAACGGCCGAGTTGTAACCTTCTTATGCGCCAAGCCGAGCTGTAACCATTTACCTCCCATCAGGCAATGATATATAGTAGATAATATAGGGATTAGAGATCCACATTAGATGTAGCGAATTTACAACTTCTGTTGTAATATTACTTTTTGTTTTTGTATTATTAGACAATAAAAAGAGTTATTTTGCGTCGTTGAGCTTAGTAATTCGGTTTGTAAAATTACTAGCGTCTTGCAATCCTACAAAGCTATTTTTTACATATATTAATATAAAATCGAGCGTCAAGCGTCAGGATGAAAATACACTTTTAAATTCATATTAACACTATTACCATAAAGTTTTATATCGTATGTACAATTCATAAAATACTTCTATAAAGATAAATGAATACCCCGCAAAGTACTATAAACTCATGCTTACAGATGAATAAAGAATCGAATGGGGCGCGTGTACCAATTCTTGGTATAGTTTTAATGATAATATTTGTACCGAAAGAAAAACAAATCAAAAACGATGTTGCTATAATTATTTGCGTTTAAATAAAACATAACTATTATTTACTTTTTCGATATAAGTATTCGTAAAATTCGATTTTACGGACTCGCGATCGGCAATTTCACGTACCCTGTTCCCGGGTATGTGCGATCGCATTTGTATGTATACGTCCATCACAAACGCATCCGTAAAATCGTATTTTCAGGACAATCTAATAAGATAATGCGCAGTAAGATTTTAAAGTTGCATTTTACAGCCTAGTGACGAAAAATACTATTATATCATGCTACATTATAATATGCTATACATGCTATATTATATAATGATATTCTCATTCCGAACAAATTTCATTATAAAGTAGAAAAATAATTAAGCCAGAAAATAATTTCCAAATATTTGTATGATGTACACAACGAAAATAGACGACCTTAATTATATTCATGGAGCCATGATGGAGGAAAACTTATTTTGTCGGATTTCGTGTGTCTGCGTAAACATTTCTTAGAATTTGTATCAGGCGGTTTCATTAATCATCCCAATGTATACCTTATATATTGTGGGGTAAAAAGAACTTGTGCATTTAATATATGACGTGTGAGTTCACGCATCATTACACCAATGACGTACCGGTAATTCAAAATTAGATCGAACCCATGAGGTTTGACAGTTTAATTACGTAGCGTTCGTTCAATTACATCATCTTTCGCGAATTCGCCCCGAGATACAATTTTTTTTATTAAAATATCAATTCACGGTATACAGTTATAGCTGCAAATCTGTACCATAAACATGGCAATAAGCTGTTTAAATATATCTAGACAAATATAGCGCGAGCGCATTAACAGAGCTGTACACGCTTACATGTTAATTAAGAATTTTATACACACTTCGAAGAAAAAAAAGAAGAAGAATGATGCGCGCTGTTTACATTGCCTTGAGATTATTCCCAAACAATGCGACGAAAAATTTATTTGTCTGGCTTTTCATACACACATATATGTATATACGTCTCGCCAAGTGTATATACTTAACCGGGAAAATGATACAAAAATTGTGTACGAAAGCAGCGAATAACGGCGCGATGAGCAAACATCATGTGCGCTACACGACGCCACACGAAATTCGCACTCGATTTACTTATATTTAGCATCATTATAAAACTTTCCTTTCTATTGAATCATTGAAACTTATGTGTATTTTATCAGTATGTTAAAATTAAGTGACTTTGTGTTTTTTTTTTTTTACTGAAAATTTACCAGCTACACTTCTAATTTTGATATTTTAATGATATACGCTTATTGTCACTTTTATAAAAATATGGTAATCGTAAATATTCCACACTTTTTCTATAAATTTGGTATAAAACGAAAAGAGACTTATATATGCTGTATAAGGTTTTGTTTTTAGTGTTTATACATTTATTATAAAATATAACAAACTTACCTCGCCAAACATTACTTCTTTTTGCTATGCTTATCGTATTTTTTTAATCATAATTCTTGGGATTACTTATTGTGAACTATGTATTCGTAGTCAAACAGTGCTTACCTTGTATTGTAGTAATTTATGATGGTTATTACATTAAATATCGTCAAAGATCCCTATTAAATTAAATTTAATATACTGGAACACATAGAAAATGTGTATAAATATATAAAAAAAAAACACCTTCCAAGTATATAATTATAATAAAAATATACAATAGAATTTCAAAGTGTATTTTAAAATCAAACTTAAAATCCCTATGAGATTAATAATAACTCCGAACCGGAAAAAATAAAATCGAATGCAAAATTCCCCCACTTCCGTATCCCATATAATGAATGACACGCGCGTCACGACCGGCCGGCTCTCCCGCGATCACGCATCATCATCATCAACGCGTGTAATCGTTCGACCCACGGTAGCAGCGCGCAGCTGCGACGAGATAACGCGTATGTATACAATGTTTACGGAGAGGCTTTTCGTCACGCAGGTGATTTATTACTTATCGCCGGTTCGCGGTAGTTTTATGACCCGCGGCGCTCGCTGCGGGTATAAAGGATGGAATTATAGCCGCGACGTTTCGTGTGGACCTTTCAAGTTCATTGCGATGATGAGTGTAAGGTGTGATTTTTTTTAATAAGGGAATTGTGATTATAAATGTATATAAGTACATCGTTTATTTTCAGAATTCTGTAAATTGCTGCAACATTACTTAATAAAAATCATTGATAAAATGTATTTATAATGTTTGCTGGCCTCCTCCAATTTCAAACTTTGAAAATAGTAATTTTTTGAAGGTTTAATATATCATTAAAAGCGATTAAAAATATATCACGTGATCCGTTCATTTACTGGTGAAGCCACCCTACTCATGGGAATAACGGTTGTGATATTCGTGGGTTCTCTAATCAAACTGAAATCACGATATATTAGTATTTTGATTTTCCGGTTTAGATTGTAAGAGTTATAGGTAACTTATCCTGTTTTACGTACGTGCTGGTCACAAAGTAAATATTATTTATTGTAAATATTATTTATTTCAAGTATCTGCTGACGGACATCAAGGCGAATTTTTACGAGTTTATGTATATGTGCGAGTGACTCTTATTTTTGTTTCGATAACAAATTGAGCCGCGTCATTACAATTGAAATAAGCATCTATAATATTGACCTTAAAAGCTTAATTGAAAGTATGCTGATTGTGTATTGTTCACCGGTTTACGATCCGCTCGCTTTGATTTCCATGCAATTTTCTTATTGAATTTTTGCTTTTATCTTTACAAACGTAAGTCTGTAATAGGTATTTCCAGGCTATTATTTTACTGAATATCGTCGCGGATCCAAATGAATAAATTAACAAAACAGGTAGCGCACCACGCGGTCATCAGATATGTACAATCTCAATACTGCAATTAACGTCCGGTCAGTCAATTTAATCAAATATTTTATTTGAATTAATTGAGGAATGTTCCTACTTTTAGTACCAGATACCTCCTCATTCCAGAAAAATTTAAATATATAGTACACTTAATCTGAATAATTGATTAAATTTATCTAAATAATTGATGATAGTAAAAAATCGCGTGTTCTTTTCAATTTGCTCTAAAAATTAGAATCATCCGGTTAAAGCGAACGACTATTAAATTTTATTTTACCTTAATTTTCACTATAATTTAAAAATTCTAATATACCCTAAACTATAATTAACTCCAAAACATCTCCACTTTGAGAAAATTAAAATGACAATTACACAATTGCGACCTTTGCGTCATCCGGACTATACAGATCCGACAATTAGAAGCATTCTATATACATTTTCCACGTAAAACGCAACGCGCGCGCTTGCGCGTATACAAAAGCTACGGAACACCTGTCCCAAATCCGCTAATTGTCTATACATCTCCCCTATTATTCCATTATATCCCTATATAGCACGCACGCAAACGAGGCCGACTTTCCTCAGTCCCCAGCGCCACACCCAACTTCCAATTATCCCCCTAAAAACTCGCCCATTCTGGATTCTCGCGATTACATATACACAACGCACCCCCCCCCACCACGTGGCGCGAAATTCGAACCGCGCGTGTGTATACACACCACAATATATAATATTATAATCGTCACGCCGCCGACGCAATTAGCTATTCCGGGGGGAAGGGGGGACCGCCCCCCTCGATAACAATCTTCATATGTCATCTGCTGCTCTCTCAAGGCCCGTATATAGAACCGGCGGCGCGCGTCTGCGCCTTCTTTTATCTTTTCTCGCTTCTCTCTCTCTCTCTCTCTCTCTCTCTCCCCGCACGCGCCTGCGTGTCGGGGCACAAACACACACATCACACACTCGGCATAAACCAAGCGCGCTCCGGCTATACGGTCTCTACTCTCGTTTCAATGCCAATAACACCACACCGCGCCGCGTTCAGCACTTCCTGCCAGCAGCCGAGCAGTATACTTATAAGTAGCCCGCCGTCGATATGCTGCGATTCTGCCCGTAAGATATATGCTCGTTATATGTGTATAGTTGGGGGGCTGTCGAAGTATACTGTGTATATATATATGTATAGACCGGCGAGTCGAGAGCTGTGTTGTTTTGATTTTGATCTGTGTTTTGATAATAAAGGGGTTGTTTTGTGTGTGACAGGTTGAGTCTGAGGATCATGGAGAAGGTGATCGAAGTGAGGGAGGCTGAGAGGGACGACTGCGCCGACATACTCGAACTCATCCAGGTACGCTTTATTTTTGGAGCTGAGGAGAGGCGACGGCTCGTGGGTATTTTTAGGAGAGGTTGGTCGATGCCGGGCACGCGTGACTCAGTGTATTAGGTATATATATGTATATGGGTGCGGGGTATTGTTTTGAATTGGGGGCGAGGGTGAAAAGTTTTTTTTGGCAAATTTCTGTGATTATTTGAATTTTTGAAGGGCTGGAAATGAGTAAAAAAGGTGAGATAGAATAGTTTGTAAGAATTTTGTATAGAAGGTATATTTTCTTGATAGTGAAGTATATATTTGTTTTATTTATTAAGTGTATTTTGTGAAATAAAAGAGTGGGCGAACTATATTAATTGTCCCTAATAATGTTGAGTACATGTGACTGATGCTTGACTGGGACTGTGATAAGATATAATCATCAGTGGTCATTTCAATTAGTAACAGTAGCTGAATTTATATCCCTCTTCAATAGTTGAGCACTACCAAGAAAGAATTATAAATAGCTGGAGTTTTGCAAGTTTTGTTGTAATATTAGGACTGGAAATACATTTGTTATGTTGCATCATTAAAAATAATGGTATTAATTGGGTGTTGTATCTTAGACCTATCTCAGGATGTGCTTAAAATTATGAAAAATTCTTAGTTGTTATAGTCTTGAATAATAAATATTTTGGTATGTTTTATGTGTATAAATAATTTGTGTTTGGTAGGAGTTGGCTGATTTTGAGGAAATGCCAGATGGTCCTAAAATAGATTATCAGGGTGAGTAAGCAATTACATCTATTTTTGGTATTCCAGAATTAAGCCTCACTTACAATGATAACATTTTTGTTTTCTTCAGCATTGGAAAAGGATGGCTTTGACAGTAAAAACCCATTGTTCAAGTGTTATGTTGCAGTGTGCGAGGGAAAAGTTGTGGGATATGCATTATATTTTTATATTTTCTCCACTCTGGATCAAAAGGCTATACACTTGGAAGATCTGTATGTAACACCAGACTTTCGGCAGAAGTATGTTGGTAGCCGTCTTTTTGACAGTGTGGCCAAGGTACAAAGCATTAGTTAAAATGAAAGTTAAAAATTATTTTTTCATATGCATTAATTTAAAAAAATTTTTTTTATAGAAAACATTTGATGAGAAATGTCAATATTTGGACTTTTCAGTCCTCAGTTGGAACCCTGCACAAAATTTTTATAAGGCCAAGGGCTCTTTTGACTTGACAGAAATGGAGGGTTGGCACATGTTCCGGCTGAATCAAGAGGCTCTCAGAAAACTTGCAACAAGTTGGTAATTACAATTTAGTGATTGCTTGCATTGCATTGAATGCAAAGTCATTTATGTATGCGAATGCTTAATTGGTTTCAGACTACTCAAATGGCTTGTATGAAGTGCATGAAGCAAGACCTGATGACTTCAACTCAATTAAGAGATTAGCAGAGGTACTAATTGTTTTGAAAATTAACAATGATAATAATATTCTATTACTCTACTACATTTAAATTCATTGTTACTAGGAAGCATCTACTACTTCCCAGAGGAAAAAGAGTGAACCTAACTTTGATGAAATTTCTATTGCAATTGAAGGTAATTTTATATAAGTATTAATAATAGATTAATTAAATATTAATTTTCAATAAACAATACAAATTATTATTAAATTTTTTTTTACAATTTTTAAAGTAGTCAAAAATGTTGATAATATAAAATTTTAGTAAATATTTACTTGTAATTTTAAACACTCTTGCCTAATTATGTAAGTAGAAGTATTACCAAAATTTTACAATATGCAATGGAAATACATGCTCTTTCATAAACCACTTAATTAAAATTTTTTTTTATATTTCAAACAAAATATATTTTAATTAATTTAATTCAATTTATTTCAGAAAACAATGACTTTGATAAAAAAAGTCCATACTTTGGATACCTGGTTATAGCACTAAATGATAAAGTTGTTGGATATGCACTTTATTGCTATGCATACTCAACATGGGAAGGCAAATCAATGTATCTTCTAGAATTTTATGTCTCTCCCAATGAACATAAAGCAAACATAAGAAGTGATTTATTCTCTGCGGTAGCTAAGGTTCGTTAACAATTTTATTGCCCCTAATCTGTCTTGTACGTGATTATTATTAACGATTTCAATTAACTTTGCAGAAAGCTAGCGACGAAAATTGCTCCAGAATCGACTTTTGGGTATTGGACCCGAAAAACGCGGGAAAGTTCTATATTTCCAAAGGAGCCGTTGACCTGACTGAGAGTGAAGAGTGGCATTTATATAGGCTGTTTGAGCTCACCAAAAAACCATTATGATAATTCAGCTGTCTATCATTCGTACATTTTAATCATTTATTTTTTAAGGAACCCTAGAATTAAACTGGTATTTATTTTCAAAAAAAAAACAAAAAAAAACTCGTATGAAATCATTTACGCCACTCATAGATGTAAAGCTTCTCTAAAAATAGTTCTCAGCTCTCACTTTCCTGAAAACATCAGCTGCAGGGGTTGCCTCCCACAACAGCTCTATATCCGATTAGCGCGCTATCTGCTATAATAGACTGCACGGCTCTGTTTTTGCCGACCGCGATAATTAATAAACCCAATTACCGAGCGTTTGATTCACCGGACGTACGCGCGTATCACTCGAGAGGGAGAGAAAATCGCGTCCGATGGCTTACATAATTCAAAAGGTAACGCATACATACTTACGGCGCGTCATAAATCTCCGCTGCACATACCCGGCCGTGTTACGTAATACACGCATACTTATTCGCGTGCGAGCCGCGAGACACGCGCGCGGGGATAATGGCATCTTATCCCTATCTTGTTTATATAGGAGCGCGCGCATTCCACGCTGGCGGTGTTGCAGCGGTCTGGTGGCTTGCCGCGCTAGCACCACACACGGCGCTTTAGTGCAATTTAGTTTTTCCTCCGGGCAACAGACACCTCGTCGCGTGTGAACAATTATCTTTTTTTTTTCCATTTTTTTTTGCGTGTTGAACAAGTGGTGAAGATGGATGACTCCAATGTGATAATCCGGGAGGCGAGACGCGAGGACTGCCAGGCCATACTCAATTTGTCCAGGGTGAGAGAGCCAGTGCATCTTTTTTTCCTTCATAATACTGCTTTAATTTTCCTCTTGGATCGAAACATGCATGTTGTCTAATCGAGTGCTTCTGTGTCACATGTGTTCTTCACCTGCAGGAGATAGCGAATTTTCACAAACACTTCAATAGTCCCCAGGTCGACGTCAAAGGTGAGATATTTGTTTTTCTTTTTTTTCTGAGTTTTCATGTGGAAAGTGAATTATAGTCTGATGACTGCATGTGATATTTCCAATCTACAGATAAGATAGTGACATGAATAATTTATGCTTTTCAAATACTCTTTTGCTTAAAATAGATGATGAATTAAGAAGTTTAAATTTAACACACATCCATGTTTCTTTGACTGTTTGTTGTTATGAGGAAAATGATTTGTTATTTATAGTGCTGGAAAGGGACACTTTTGATGCAGAAAATCCTAACATGGGATTCTACGTAGCTGAAGTTGATAATGCTGTAGTTGGCTATGGCCATTATTTTTATACTTACACTCTACGACTAGGGAAAAACATGTGCCTTCAAGATCTCTACGTACAAGAGAAGTTTCGCAATCATCGTATTGGGGATAAACTTATGCATGCAATTGCCAAAGTAAGATTTCAAAACAGCCAATTTGCTGATGTCAGTATATTGAGAAAAACAGTACTGTGCATTTGATAAAGTAGTCTGTTGTTGTACAATTTATCTGATTACTGTTTTTTATTTATAAAAATTTTCTAATAATTTTAATGAATTGTTGAATTAAAAAATTATATTATATTTTTAATTCTACTTTATAATCTACAAAAAGTATAGTACAGATAGATTTTACGAATTTTAAGAACAAAATAGAAAACATTTATCTTTTATCACTATCATGTAATACACAAGCAATCTTGATAACATTACGAGAAACAGCAATCAAACTAATTAATCTACTGATTGAACATCTGCAAAGTTAATTATTGTTAATTATTGCAAGTGGTCTCATTCAACGCACATTTTACTTAAACGCAAAGTAATAAATTTTGTTAAATTATATAATTAACTGAAAAATTCTGATCAGATTATCTCGCGATGTATTAATACACTTTTCATTAATCCGGTTAAAATTTCGTCCACTTTGCAGAAAGCAGTTGAGCAAAACATTGGCAAAATGGAATTCGTCGTAACCGACTGGAACCCCGCCAAAAATTTCTACAAGCGAAAAGGCGCGGTGGATTGCACAGAAAAGGAGCAATTTCATGCTTACCAATTCGACAGGGCAGCGATCGAAAAGATGGCATCAACATGATGAACCGCGAGCACCAAGTCATCAATCGGTGACAGCTGAAGACATTTCACTTGTCGCGCCTTAACGTCATTACTTATGTGTCAATTGTAAGGAATTAAAAGTGCAAGATTTGAGCGACGCGCGTTAGTAAGTGATGTCCCGCTCGCGCTTAATTAATGGCGCTGCGCGTAGGCGTTTATTCAACGAGTCACTATGTAATGTTGTTGTGCCAACTTCGTAATTTTTTTAAATAACGATAGTGTATAAGGTGATATGAAATGGGTTATCTGTTCGTATGAAAAAACAAAATCAAAGCATCTAATCAAAGTACTAAATCAAAGAAATATAGAAGTGTTGTTATAGTATTAAAACTTTGTATTAAGACGTTGAATGTTAATTATGGCTTTTATACATTTTGAATGTTATATACTAACTTTGTTGAAATAAAAGAATTTTACGAAAAGGTTCAGTGTTTCCTTCGGTTTTCGGAAAATTTTAACCAAGTGTAAGTGTGGCAAATAAAATATAAATAGACTTCGTAATAAATAGAAAAAGAGCTTTTAGTTTACGATGTTTTACTATTTTTATCAAATTTCTTCTAAAAAAAAGTTTACTGCCAATTTTTTCTTTATATGTGCAATCATACAATTACACATGACATAAGACTCAATACTTGTTATTTGTACGAAAAAAAACGGCCATTCAACACACGTTTGTAAAATATAAAAGCATTTACAATTACGGTTTGTTTGTAAAAAACAGTCTGTGCACTTTCTTGTAGAAAAGCAATCAATAGCTTTACGACTTTTTGTCTCATTCACATTCAATTACAGTTAGTGTAAAAAGTTTTTTGTATTAGTTACTTTAATTTTTATTTAACGTCATGAGTCAATAGACTATAGAAATTTTTGGCGTGAAGTTTTTGTATCAAAATTCATTATTTACAACGGCCGTGATATTAATTTTATAGTTAAAAAAGGGAATATTTAAAAAAGGAAAACTTTCAGTGCGCATTTTTTCTCGTAAGAAAAGCATAATATAATGCAGTTATAAACGCACGCATTTAATTTGTAATGAAAAAACTATTTGAATATCCACATCAGTGAAACCTAATTTACTAACAAACTTCACTTTATGCTCTTGCATAATAACCCGAGTAAAAAAAAGTCATAAAATCAGAAAAGTAACTTATATTGTAAAAACCTGGTTTATCAAATTTTGTATCAATCATTCGCATTCCCCCAGACGCACCAATCATCTTTAGTTACACTCAATAATATGTCTCCTTACGTTACGAACTCTCCACTATAATCGTCGAGCCTTAGCCTTTCGCCGGCCTTGACGAACAGACTTTGTCACAAGTACTTCATAGATGCTTGCCTCCTCCATCGTTGCCTTCATGGAAAACGTTAGAGCGCAGGCGTCGCACCTGCAGACGGTGGAAGTGTTTGTTAGACCGATAAAGTGCCCGGATTTGTGAGTCTTTGGTGGGATTGAGAAATAAAATAAATTGGAAAAACATAGAAGATTAAGGGTAAAAAAGTTCTTACGTGTATTTCTCAACGCCCTCAAATTTATCATTTTTTATATGTCCGTACGTTTATTTTTTTGTTTTAGTTGTTGTTTCATATCACTGATGTTAAAACGTCTAATAAAGAACTCTAACAAACTACAAAAAACTTAAAAGTAATAAAAAGTTTTTTCAATTTACCGAATGTCGTTCATTTTTTTCTAGACTTTCGTAGTTCTACTTATTAGATTTTTATGACATTCTATAACTATTCATAGATATCTCATAGTTTTTTATACACTTTACGTTATTATTTTTTCCAATTATTAACTGTCAGTCAGAGTGAGTGCATCGCGCAAATCATGACACAGAATTTGTTTTTTTTTTTTACTCCGTTACGTTTACGTTTTTACGTACGAAATCCTTACTGCAGTAAAATTTACTTATGTAATTAATTAATTATTTATTTGCTATTAACAAGATAGAACATTTAAATATAGGTAGTTCAAATTATTAGTTTTCAGCTGTATATAAAATAGCAGCGTTTTTTCTTTGTATATATTTTTTAACTTTAGTGAACAATTTTGAAAATCCAATCTCAAATTCGTACTGCACACGATGAATCTACGATAATTTTACGGAGTAAATCATAAATCGAAAATGTATTCAAAAGCTTTCGCCAATAATCGCTCACCTGTTGAGTCTTTGCTGGTCCCTCATCGTGTGATCGGAGGAGTATATACGCACAGTACATGTGGCAATTGACGTGCGACTGGTCGCATATACCTGCAGATTTTTCGACCGATTATTAATTAGCAAAACTGCGATCGGATTTTGATAAAGACTTTTATTTTCTTAATTGGCTTGTTAAATTTGTTAAAAATATTAAAGGTTTTGATTCTTAAGGTACTCATAGGTAATAGAGTGAATAGAATTTAAAAAATAAAGAAAATGCTTTAGTACCTATTGTTTTTCAACTGTACAAGGTAAAAGTTACCCATTTCTGTAAAATACGATCGTGTTTTCAATTATCTGAACCAAGTTGCGTGACATTGGCGTTTGAAGTTACAAAGGCTATTTTTTCTTTACTTCACGCTAGCTATTGTTCACGTTTTCGCAATAGTTTTGAATAAATATATTTATATATTTAATATTGCAGTCAAAGAACAATTATACTTAATTTTTGTATAGTGAATTCCCAATAATGTTTTATATTTTTATGAATTGATAAATAATGTTATGCTTTAATGAGCTTTTGTTTATACTGATTTGAATTTGCTTGACTTGTGTTACATACTTATTTTTAAAGATGAATCATTAATTAATAATCAGCAATGATAACTGGTTTTCTTCTCTATTCAAAATAGTCACTGGAATATTAAATTATTTTTCTTGAATAAATTGAGGATTCATTAAATGCTATTTCAAGATAAGTGTAAATGCTTAATTAATATTTCGTTTTATTTATAATGAAAGGCTAATATTCAAAACTTGAATAATGAATACATTTTTACCTATTAAAAAGTATAATTCAATCTCTGCAAATACTTTCCTACTATAGTCACATCCTAATATCACATGCAACTTTTATCGAGTACCTTTTAGACGTTATTTAATAAGGAATCAATCTATTACATAACTACTTTACTGCAAATTTTAAATGACTTATTTGTCGATTAAACCTCCGATTTTTGTTAAGCAGAAGTGATATACCGACAATAATTTGTCAACATAATCTTTTGGAAGATACTAATAAAATCGTCCAACAAAATTTTAGACAATATTTATTGTGTAAATAAACACCCTACGAAGATTCTCTTTTTGTTAAACAAAAATTAAAAACAAATTCATTAAATAAAAAAAGTGGCGCCGGTAAGGCTAGGATTGCGTTTAGATGCTAAATGACTGATTTTTCAACATAAAAATCTTAAGGAAGATATTAATTGACATCGCTCAAAAAAATTCATGGTAATACTTATTGTATAAACGAAAGACCTGAAGATCGAGATTTTGTAAATAAACTTTCGGAAATTAATTAATAAAATAATAAAAACACGTTTTAACATCCCCTTAAGGATGTGATAGTTTTGTAATCAACTATACGGAGTAGGAATCAAGTCATGCTGTCGAAAGCGCATTAATTATAGTGTGTGTGCGTGTGTGTGTATACACACACACACCTAACAGGTATACATACCTACTCAAAGTTATTTCTCACGATTTTTAACAATAATTCGTTTTAATCAAACGATGCAATTTTCTCAACACTCATATCACACGTAAGTACGACTTCTTTCGCGATAAGATTATCAGTAGCAAAAGACTCTACATACAAATATCAACCTATTTCTAATTAAATTTATTCTCACCCTGATCTCCGTGTACAAGATCGTCTTCAAATTGCTAATATTCTCCTGGTATCTCCTGTACTGATGGTACAACAAAGTCCTCCTCATAAAAAACGAATTAGTTCTATATGCCCTCTATTGCTACGGGCGCTTGCTTATTTCGTTTTGATATGAATCTCGATCTCATTGAGCGGCTGGCGCGACGGAGAAATCCGAGTGGGTATTTGCGAACAGCGCTGAGACGAAGGTCTCAGTACACTGCGGTCACTGAAAGTATAAAAGCTTGCTTAGAGAAGAAAGTGCGAATTTATAAATTGAGTTATGTAAAAATATGTATATACGATTTTTAAAAGTAATTAGGAGTAGCTTCGAATTATACAAAATCTTTGAGCCTTTGCAGTCTTAAGATTATAATAATTATTATTATTGAATTTAATTTTTTCAAATGACATCCTTGAAATGTCTATAATATGATTTCATAATCTTACTTATCGCTCTATCTCACCTCATATTTAATATCAATTTTGAACAAAATTTGGTTAAATTTAGTAAGCGGCGAAACCTCATTATTCTCTTTTTTTCCGTGACAAAGAAGTGGTGAAGATAATGGATTACCCCGGTGTGATAATTCGCGAGGGGAGACGCGCGGACTGCCAGGCCATCCGAGATCTGTCTCTGGTGAGAGACCAGTACTTTGTTTTTATTAATAATTTTGTTTATTCATGAAGTCTAATCGAATGTTCCTCTGTCACGTGTTCTTCGCCTGCAGGAGATAGCGAATTTTCACACAAACTTCAACTATCCCCCGGTCGATATTAAAGGTGAGACGTTTATTTTTCTTCTTTCTTAGTATTTATATATGGAAATTAAAATATTTTGATGGGCGTGATGACTATACCAGCAGCTGCGAGTGATGTTTTGAAGATATACAGTTGAGATAGTGAGATGATTCATTTATGCGATGTTTCCAGTGCGGTGTATACATATACGTGTATACACGCGTGTATTATACACGTCAACATTCAAATAAGTGCGATTTCTCAGCTTGCGGAATACGTACGTCTTACATCGTGTGCAGTGTGTCGCTTCTTTTGTTCACACTCGTTAAAAAAACACCTGCATTATGCTACTTGTATCGAATTAGCTTGTTTCAAATATATCTTTATTCACAAAAAATGTTTACGCCAAAATATTTTTTCTTACTTTTTTTTATAGATAAATTACCTTTAGAAACAGCAAAAGATATTTAGAATAAAAATTATAATAATTATTTTTTAATAAGTGAATATTTGTAAAGGAACTCTCGTTTTATCTCGTAAACATTAGGATCTTTTGCTTATTTTAAAGGTAGAATTTGACTAAACAATCATTAACGAAATAAATATTTAAAAAAAAAACATTTTGGCACACACTTTTTTGTGGCTGTTGGATTTCCACGTATGATTCAGTATATATGTGTGTATGTATACGTGACTGAATAAAGAAATCATAGAACGTTATTGTATAAGCAAAAATGAATCG
>JAPYZP010003527.1:0-12542 GCA_030522985.1 Torymus sinensis | reverse complement strand
TATAACAGTGCTGGAGGGGTATGAATTTGTTGGGAGAAGGAGGATCGACGCACTTTGTGATTTACAATTAGGGATTATACGAGCTGTGTTCGGGGAAATTTATAAGTTGTATTGTTTGGGAAATTTTTTTAAATCTTCGTCACGTTTGTTTGGCGATTATATGATAAACGTGGCTTATTTGAGTAGTAAGAATTCCTTGACAATATTTTGGGCTCGAACAAAAGGCTATACCTACTTGTAATTTTGGAGTAATAGAATTATCAAACGTAAAATTCATGCGTGCAAGTTTAATGATTAATTTTTGCTAATACTTGTGCATAGATTTTATTTGAAAAGTATCTTCTGATTAACTTAAAAATGAATGTTCGTTTAAACGTTTCGTTTAACAGGTTCAGTACGGCACGAGTCAAAAACGACTCGTGAATTTCTTTCCGCTGGTATAACGACACGAGTCATATTTGACTCGTACGATATTTCTCACTTTATGGCTTCTTGCTGTTTTAAAAGTTAATAAAATCGTCTTATTCCATGACTTTCTTATTCTATATGATACTAGCATCAATTACAATATTCAACAGGATCCGAATACGAAAAGTTTTAAGGTGGTTCCATTAAAATCGTAAAGTCTGCAGATGAAAATAATATTGAAGGCTGTTATTGTTCAGGTTTTCATAAACAAATTGGTATAGTTTTAAGTGCAAAATGCCGACCAAATACTTGAAATAATATTGTTAAAAAATTTGTGTTTTAACATGGGGTAATATGGAAGCCATGCTGTTGGCATGGAAAAGTATTGAAATTGAAGTACTTAAACACCACAGAATTATAGCAAAAACGATATATCGAAAAAGTAAATTTCATATTTTCTAAAGGTATATTAAAAAATATACCAATACCCGCATAAAATAAAAAGATATTTTAGATCAAACTCGGAAAAGTCATGGTTTGAGGTTAGATTGACGGTATTTACTAGTCAAATAATAAAATTTTTAATCTTATTTTTAAAAAACAAAAAGTATTAGCTATCAAATATATATGATAATTGAACAATTATTATTGATTAATTTATCGTTTCAAAATATTTCTTAAATATTCAAGAATAAAAATAATATTTTTATTAACACTCAAATTACTTCAGATTTTTAATAGAACCACCTTAATTAATTTTGCATGCGTAATTTGAAAAATATAAAAAATGTAACGTTTTTTTAATAGGACCTGAGGGTAGAAAAAGCTTATAAAGTACGAATATAGAAGAACAAAATAAGCAAGGCGTCCGATGACAATATGACGCCGAAAAATGTATAGTAAGAATATCGAATCCGTTAATTTTCGATTCTTTCAAGTGCAACCTACAACATGCCACAAAAGAATCGACTCTTTTCAATTCTTGCAATCAAAAAGCATCGTTCCCGGGAAAAAAAACATCTTTCGTCGTCGCATGCTCCGGCACAATTTTTATTGCAGCTATAATTTTGATTCCGCGCGGATCGCACTTATATATACCGCATCTCCGGATCACGCGAAGAATCAAACGCGCAAACTCCGCTTTTCCGCCAAAGCGATTTTACAGAGCGCATTAACAGCGCGCGCGTGCGTGGCTGAATCACTCTTGAAACCAACGATTGACCACTCGATAAGTGAACGAGGTATATTGGCGAAACCGCGAAAAAAGGAAGAGCGAGCGAGATATCGAGCGGAGAAGAAAAACGCTTCCGAATAATAAAATATCGATACTGCGCTGCGATAGGGTTAAGCTCTGCGCAGTCGGTGTGTATAGGCGGTTATGCGATAAAATGGCATGATTTTTTTATAATGCGCGAGCTTTTTCGAGCAATTAAAAAAGTTTTAATTGCGCGTATATATAGTGCATAGAGCGTGGATTACGTCAACGATGGGTGTGTGTATATATAAAGTGTTTTTAACTCGAAAACTGCAGAAAAATTGATACCTCGTAAAACAGTTGCTATTGTTGGGGCTATAAAAAGTATTTGGTTTATATTTGATGCGCTTGCAACAAGTAAGGATATAATATGTGCAGAGCAGGTCAACCCGAGAGCACTAAAAAAAGAATAATTTATTACAGTCCCGCGATATTTTTAATATATACTGATAATAAAACAGCTTTTCTCTTTACTACCGTTGGCACGATTAAAGCGTAATACAAGCGCGAAATCCCTAGTATTCACAGATCCGTACACGTCTACTAAGGCTCTGAAAGGCCAGATTAAACTCGTCGCAACTTAGCGGGAAAAAGCGCGCAGTACTTATCGTTCAAACGTAATCTCGATGAGAAATTCCAGCTCGGACATGTACATGCGACGAATGCATCAATTTATCGTCCGCGCGAATGTTTTGATAAGTGCGCGACTTGTCGCCGCTGCTGCGCTCTATGGAATACTGCACGACGGCGGCATTTCTCTTTGTTCTTGTGTCTATATATAAGCGTTCGCATATTGGTAATAACTCATTGGTGAGATATTCTATTGAAAGCTGTCTCTGGTGGAAATTAATTACATTATTTACACTCTTAAAAATTTTCTGTAAAATATATGAATCCTGCGCGTGTAATTTAAATTTTGTTTAAAATTTCTTGTGTAAAATTTTACACAATATTTGTATAATCTACACAAGCGTGTACGATTTTCAATTTACACAAATTGTGTGTAATATGTTCAATTTACACAAACTTTGTGTTAAATTTTTAATTTAAACTTCTTGTGTCTACAAATTCTAGTGTAAAACTGCACTGATAGAAAGAATCATTTGGGAGAAAGGAATGATGCATTTGAGAGAAAATTATTCGTGGCATTTCAGACAAATGTATATTCCTTAATAGTTAAGGAATATTCGTTAACAGTTAGTATACGAAGACCAACCACGTAAGTTAGGTTAGATAAAATATGCGACGCAATTGCTTCATTCCTTAACTGTTAGCGCACCTGACTTTGGCTTTTTTAAAATGCACATTCGTTAAGAGTTAAGTCACCGATTTTATCACAATGTATTCTTTCTATCAGTGTGTGGTATTTAGACAAACTTTTTATAAAATATGGATAACATTTTTAAGAGTATACCTAGTAAATAGCTAGTTTCCACAATAATGGTCAAAGACTAGACACTTTTCTTGGCTATTTCTATCGGAGAAAAGATTTTTACTATCATAGTCGCCATTTAATGTACAGAATAATAAAATAAGTTTTTTCACAAATTTACATTAGCTTATATATTTATGAGTATTTAAAAGATATTAAAGATGGTCAGCTCTTTTAGTTAATAAATGGCTAATAAGAGGCTTGCTATTACGGCGAGGGAGTGAAAGACAGAGTCAAACGGAAAAATCATTGTTTTTATTTGTATCCCCTGAAACAATACTATATAAACGAATTAAATAATAATAATTCGAGTTTACATTTTGTTAGCTTATCTTTTTTTAATATTTGTTTTTATATAATACATGATCTAATTACAGAGAAAATTTAGTAAAAATATTTTAAGCTTGTGTAATCTCCATTATATTTAATGGATTTCTATTGAAAATATGACCGGAAAAATATCGTTTCATCACTATCAAGAAATTAGCTATTTTTACTATAGCTATATTTATTATTTTTATGGCTATTTCCGATAGAGACAATTTCTACCAGGGGTTGACTAGGGTTTATTTAATAAGAATATCAAAATATGAACGTGATTATTGTGCAAGCTTCTACTGCACGTGTAATCAAATAATAAGATTTAAAAGCTTGTAAAAATTATAATGTATAAAAAGAATATTATTTGAAAGTTCAAATAATTTTTAGTGCAAAACATGACAACGTCATAAAATTAATTCTTCACATATATAGGAAAAACGCTTACAAACAAGACTGAATACACGGAAAAAAAGCGTCGGTTATCATCTTAAACGTTCACGTATCGCTCCGAAACGCGGTTACCGCCCGGTTACACAATATCAATAATGAAACACTTTTCAAAATTTCCCTATGCGCGCACCACGGCGCGGAAAGTAATTTCCTAGCGAGGATAGGAACGACCCTCCGGGTCCCACCCCGAAAAGCTCGGGGGAGCGCGCGAAGAATGAGCGAATATGATTGATGCCGCGCGGTAGAGTTGTGCCTATATATGGTGCACGTGTCGGAAAAATAAAATTCGGCGGGAGTGAAAAAGATTAACCCGGTGGTGGTGAACTGGTGAGTCGAGAGCGCGGTGGTAGCGGACCGATGAAAGTGCGTATGTGCGTTTGAGTGTATATGAGGGATGAGAGTATAGAGATGTTGTATTTATTGTAAATGTTTTGTGTAAGGTGCTTAATATTTATATATATAAATTCTTAATATTTATATATAAGTACTCGAAAACGTGTATTGGAATAAAAGAAAATTTGACTAAAATTAATGAGTTATTTACTGTACTACTCCTATTGCTTCTACATGGAAAAATCAACGTTATACCATTATTATTATTATTAACGATCAACTGTATTATTGGATTTCTTAGGCAGATAAATACACAAATAAATAAAATAACATAAAAAGATCTCCGTCACCGCTATTATATTGCTATCAAATACCACAAAAAAAAATGTGACGAATCAGAAAACCATTGAAACCTCACACGTTACACAGTCAACAAATAGGCGTCGTTCTATTTGCATTATATACCATCCTAAATCATCGATATACTTCGGGCGTGCGTACGCGCAGCTCTTTCGCGGGCCGAGACGATCGGATCGTTTTCATCTCTGTTTGTCGAGGTTTCGCGACGTGATTTACAGACAGCACGAGCGATAGCTTAATCCGTAAACACACATAAAAAAAAGGACGTTCCGTGCGTGTATGCGCAGAGTCGTAAAACACATTCGAGGGCTGAACGGCACGCCGCCTTTGCTGATATGTGTTTGAAGATTACGTGGGAGATGAGGAGAGTGTATAATAATGATTCGTGTGGTGGTCGATCGGAAATAGCTGCGCGGCAATTTCCGTTTGAAAGTTTGTTAACGTGGGGACGGATCGTCTTTGTTGCTGGAGAGATAATGTGCCAGGATTTTATGTATTCTATTTCTTCTCATTTCTATAACTAGACATTCTTTATTTGAATGTAAGTTCAAGGTTTTCAGTATAGGTGAATTTTGATATTAATTGAACTGAATAAATTCTTGGCTATTTTCTAGCTTCCCAAAACGTTTCTTGTCTTATAAGATTGTCTAAAAATATTTTCTTAGTCTTTTTAAAAATGTAATACACATCACACAGTAAAAATAAGTGAACCGTATTTTTTAATAATAAATATAAGATTTTTTTATTTTTTCTATATAAATTTTCACTCTAGAATTACATTTAAATATTTTAAAAAGTATAATTTACACTTTTCTTACAAAAGCACGAAGAAAACTTTTCCTCCCGCGAAAGTAAAACATAATCATAACGCGAAGCCATATCGTCTCGACGGCAATATCACGAAAATTGGGCTCGGCCGCGCGCACAGACCCCCCCAAGTCAAGAACCGAGCGCGACAACGAACGTAATCCACTTAACTGCGGCCTCTTCGCAATTTAATTATTGCAATGATTTGATGGGCTCGCTCTCTGCGCGCCGTTATGTATCCACGTTCCGCGCGTATATGTTATATCAATCATGGCGTATTAATGACGCATTTTCGGGCCTTGATCCAGTGCCAGTGTGCTGTTTTGATAGCCGCGCGAGCGCGAATATAATCTCGACAATTAACGCGTCACGCGCGGGTGCATTGACACTCTTTGGCCGATTATCGCGTGATAAGTGCGTTAACAAAAAAAGAAACAAATCACGGGTGGGTACGTACATGTGTATAAAAGAATTCGCGCCGCGCGGAAAAGTTCAATGTCAAGGTGCTTCGGGCGATAACGAAATTCGTTGCGCAACTCGGTGGAAGTATCGTGTGTTTTTCTTTGTGCGTGATGAATCGTTTAATTTCTTGAGTTTATATTAATAGGGTTGTTGCATTAGCAAATTTTAGAACTTTCCTATTTACTCAATACAAGCTATCAATAGATGAGTATATTACAATCACTTTCTGTGTTTTACATTACTAATAAAATTGTAATTTATAAAAGGTTACATAGATAATTCTATTTCTCTCAACTACAAGTATTGAACATGATATTATCAATAACATCTAATTTTATCCGATACATCATCTGAAATTTCGGAAACATCGACGTACATCTTTTATCTTAAGTTGATAAATGAGAATTTGTCATTTGTGTAATTACAAAATTAAACAGGGATACCGAGGCACGCGTGTCAATTGTCGAACCTCTTGAATCTTTTCGATTTTTTCAATTTGAAATTATAAATTTGTACTTGTAAAGATAACGTGATAGAATCTCGTTGCCATATTGTGTACATGTATCATTTTTCGCGTTATACTTTCTGCGTAATTAGATAGTTATAAATATCCTTTATAAAAGTTATCGCACTACACTTTAAAGCGACTCCAGCTTATTTGTTAATTATATGTAAAATCATTTTACGACGCTTATCTCATATGTAATAGTTTCAGAAACGCTATAATATATTCAATAAATAATTTAATGTACGGACCGAAAAAAAGAAAACAGTGGTACATATGTGCCAGAGACTAGTCTACAATGTCTCAATGTATTTTTACCTCTTAAACAGGATCCCAATGTCGGAACAGGTCCAGCATGTCTAAATTTTGAGATATCTAAGATATGAGGCATTTATAACCTGCCAATTTCTAAAGTAAGATTTTGAGAAGAATGCAATTGAGAAAACGCAATTTTGAGAAAATGCAATTGTGACTGAAATTTGTAATGACTCAATACTGCACATGTAATAAGGGTTGAAAGGGTATTAACTGAATTTTTCAATTTTCTAGCGAAGACATGAAAGCATTTTTCATTAAAAAACATCAAGCTTTGAAAATAGACTTGGCAGTGCTGCATTTGTTATTTATGAAAAAAAAATTAATTTATGACTTTTCCATGGGTAACAAAATTTTATTTTGCAAGGGGAGGTTTACTAAACTAAGCAGAGGATGATCTGTGCTTTATGTTTATGGAGTTCACTAAATATTGAATTTTCCGGACTTGACAAGTTTTGAAACTCATATAGCCTCACGTAAGATACGAGAAAGACCAATTAATCACCCTCAATAAGCGCAGTATCTCAACTTATTTCCTCAATCCACCCCGATAAGTTTCCATCACTCAACCACTCATCTCGACCTCGACTTCTCATCTCGCCGGAACGAGTAGACGACAATAGAAATCGGCCTCTTGGAAAGCTATCTTTTAACGAGAAAAAGCCGCGCGCCGATTGATCCGAGGCGCCGCCTACCCCATCCCGAGCCATCATCATCAGGTGGAGGAAGAACAAGAAGAAGGAGAAGAAGGAGAGACTTATACCGCATCGTCGTAGATTCGAGCGGCGCCACGAATTCGACGTCTGCGTTCATTTCCTTCTCTCTATTACGCCGTCGCCGTCGTCTTTTCATGCCGCCGCCGCCGTCGTCGCCGCCGCGGTATAAGTACATGACTCACGCACGCTCTCGCTCAATCAAGGAGCGACTCGGCTAGTGATTGTCTTTTCGGCAATTGGCTCCTCTCCCTTTCGCGCGCACGCGTGTGCGTGTATACGTGTGTGTATATGTGGGCGATGACGAAAAAAACGGAGAGATAAAGAGCGTGTTTACGCGTGTATCGTATGACGGCGTAAAGGTAATTAGCGCGCGATGAAAATCCCAGGGCATGCGGGCTTAGTGCCCTTCTTCTTCTCTTTTTCTGTCTTCTTTATCCCTGCAGCGATCTCTTTTATTTTTTTCTTATTTTATATACACTTCGAGAGGGAATTTTATCGGTTTTCGGTGCGAGGATTGTTACACCGGGCAAACTCTTGATTGAAATTTATTTTCGGGCGAATGTAAGGCGACCGCGCGCGCCGCGTGTGGGAGATTTCGGTGTATTTTTATCGATGCGCTGTGTGCGCGCGGGCGCGCAGGCGATTGTCTTGCTCGATAAAAGGGGAATTATTTTTAGGAGAGGCCTAAACGAATTACCCGCCGATCTCGTGTGTGAGTGTTATACATTTTTACGATTTCGGATCAAGGATATCTGTGTCGGAGGGAATGGGAAAGTTGAGTTTGCGCGCGGTCGCGTCATAGTTTTAGATCTAATTTCCGATGGCTCCGTGTGTTGTTTTTGTGATAAATCTTCTTATTTCACAATTGCTCGTAATTGAGTGCACGATATATACGTCATTCGTAATTTAAGTAATTTTTATAAATCCTTGGTTTCCTTTGATATGATAAGTGTAGTTGGGCGTTTGTTCCTTACTTTCTAAATATGAGTAAGTGAAAAGTCGCTCTCACTGGTACGATTATAAGTGAAAAATTCTATACTAATGCTTTAGTGAATATATATTCACTCACTGAAGCAGCGGAATAAATGTTTCACTACGTAATAAGTGAATATTCACGAAAAAATTAGTTGATTTTTTCACTTATTCATACCACGGAGCGACTTCTCACTTATTTATTTTTAGAAAGTACAATAATTTTTACATGTCACATTTTGTTGCAATCAATTAAAATTTGCTTCATAAACGATATTTTTGTCCGTCTTATAAATTCCTTAGTTACCAAAACGTAGATCTTTCAGAAAAACGGCATACACCAATTCATTAACAAATTTGAAGTATCTCTTTGTTGATCATCGACAAACTTCAGGTATTCACCCAACATCTCTTTGTTGATCATCGGCAAACTTCAGGTATCCACCCGACATCTCTTTGTTGATCAACAGAACTCCCCGATAACGCTACACCCAACCGAATCCTCACCTCAATCGCTCACTAAATCTCAAAAAACCGCACCATTGCTCAACAGCTTCCCCGAACTTAGCTCTCCAAATTCATATACTTTTCTCACTCGCGCCTCTTATCATTGCCGATTTCACTTGTTTTTCTCTCCAGAGCGCGCGCGCGGGCGTGCATGTCGACGAACTTCCGCCGTCAACTTTTCGCGCTTATCTAATCGAAAAATCATGGCAGAAGGGGGGGTCAACGATCGGGTTGAGCCGCGCGCGCGCGCGCTTCGACAAGATCGATGGGTTATATAGCTCGCATTCTGCGCGTATAGTATGCGAATGATCGGAAAAACGCGGATCTGCGAGAGGTGAGATCGATCGTGATCAGGCGATGTCCGCGCGCACACGTGGATGGGTCGATGGCCTCTGGCTCAAGGTCGGGTAAGCAATTTTTGAGATCTGGAGGGGTGACACAGATTGGTCCGCATCTTCGTCGCGTTTTGTAAGTACTTCTGATGTAATGAATGAAGATTTCGTTTATCGATGTTATAATCTCGCGTGAATTGGATTGTTAATGATTAGAAATCAAAACATCTATTCATCTTTTATTTCATCTGGTATGATTACTTATTATGGGGATTTGTTACAGGTAGAGTAATTACGTACATTATAGTCTATACTTCAATTCCAATAAAAATTATTCCTTATGTGAAGAAAACAACTTACTCGACGAATGGAATTTTCGACCAAGTAATAAAGTATACTTGTCCATCTTATCATTGTAAAAATTAGATTTTCGTCAATGTACAATTAATACATTGATCTGACGAAAGTTGATGCAACATTAGTTGATTTAACAGACTAACGTGCGTGACAAGTGAAAGAAAAACAGCTGACACTGATATAATACATCATTGGGGCTTATTAATAACCGAGATAATGCAAATAACTTAATCCGGGCTTACATTCCACTTCAGAGCCCGTATACATGAATAAAATGTCGGAATTACTGATTTAATATACGTGTACTGCCAATATCCAAACTTTTGTTTATATTTCTCCACACGACACGGCAAAAAATAGCGCGACTAAACGAGACCTCCGCCCAAGAAATAAATAAATTACCCGCTTCTCATCCGCGCGCACGCGCCCAAAGTCATACCCCGTGTAACCCCTACCCTAATATTACCCCTGCAGGCGCTCCCGCGTCCCGGCATATGGTCCTTCGAGCTATACTGCCGCCAGCATAGGGAGCACGACACTCTCTCTTTTTTTGGGGTGCATTTTAACATTTCGAATTTACTGCTTTATTTGCATCGATTGAGGCGTATCATGCGACGTTATACGCGAGTATAGTGTTTTGAAATATTAATGGCCCGTTCACGCCCCGGCGATCGTCCTATGTGTGTGTGTGTGTGTATTGGATGTAATGTAATGACGAAAGTCGGGAGGAGCGTAAAGCGTATGAAAGTTTTATGGGGAATGTATGCGCGATTGATTCCGTTGGTATTTTTACTTTTTAATGAGCGGGGCGACGGGAGGGCAATATAATTGAGGAGGAATTTAGTGGGATGGGGGATGAGGGCCTTTGATGGGTTTCGATTAAATAACGTTCGTGAATTCATTAGGTATGAAGGATGTGTAAAATTGTGCATTTTCGTATGGCAATTTGTGATTATTTTGACAGTTGTCAACGATGTATTTTGAAGTATGCTATAACTTCGGGAAATTAAAATTGACTTGTAGTGATATAGCAATTTGTTAATTTGATTGTGATGAAAATAATAACAGAGTTCTTTTATTTATTTTTAATGTCGTCCGTCGACATGAGAATTGCCAATTTTATAACAAAAGAATTATATTCATTGCTAACGGGTTACTACAAAAATATAATATTGATTGAATAACACTTGAGCGTGATATTGTTGTGAATGTATCCCTCGGTGATGAATTACGTCGTCATAGTTATTGTTCTCTTAACCCTTTCCTGCCTCGAAAAGATCGATATTTTCATCTCGTAATATAAAAATATAATTTTCAAATTGAAATTTCTGTTTCATTTTATATAAATATTCTGCATAAAAAAATTATCTTGTTAAAAATAAAATCATAAAATCGCCGCTATCAAGTGTTCATTCACTGACGATGAATTCATTCACTGGTGACACGTATTTAGATACTAACATTGCGTGTTCATTCACTGGGTTTTAGGAGATATTTGTAGATTTTAATTAAATAAAATTTTTTAGTTTGATTCTTTATTCCAAATTTGCTCACCGACATAAAAGTTTGAACATTTTAGAAAATAAATTTCAAAATGATTATACTTTTAATCCATTTTGAAACCACTTAATTAAATCATAAAAGTTACAATTTCCTTATTCGTTCATTCACTGGTGAAGTCACCCTAAATTTTGTTTATTTTTATTTTTTTTTTTTTTTTTTTATTTTTTTTTAATTTTTTCTTTTTCTTAATATCCCTACACACACTTGACACCCCACCGCGACCTAAATTTTCACCACCCTCACCTCCCTCATCCCCATCACCATCACTCTCTCTCTCTCTCTCTCTCTCTCTCTCTCTCTTCTCTCTCTCTCTCTCTCTCTCTCTCTCTCTCTCTCTCTCTCTCTCTCTCTCTCTCTCTCTCTCTATCCACCTACATAAACGTTCTTACCACCTTCGCGAAAAAAAAGTCAAGAAAATCCCCTGCCAAAGGGTATATATTATACCCACACACAGAGAGCTACACCCGATCAGGCGTAGCGAGACAAACGAGCGTGACCAAGGCTGCCTATATGGCTACACACAGTGCACGTGGGTCAAAGGTCGGGGGGCGAGCGAGCTCGTAATCTCCCGTAACGGCATATGGAGAGTCCGCTCGCTCTCTCTCTCTCTCTCTCTCTCTCTCCCTGCGGACTGATATTTAGGGCCGATATTCATTAGCAGGACTGCGAGCGCGCGCTCGCGCAGGGGGTGATGAATTGCGAGCGAGCGACGAGAGCCAGTGCGGTTCTATGCTCCGGCGAGCGCGTGAATATCTCTCTGTATATGTGTGTCGGTATAGGGTCGAGGGGTTAGGAGGGGGGGGGATGCTGCTGCTGCTGCTGCTTTGTGTATAGGGGTGTGTGGAGGATCGAGGATGTGCTTTTCGACGCGGGCCTTAGTGTTACAAATGCGTTAAATGATCGCGCGAGTGAGAGAGAGAGAAGAGAGTCGACGTTTTGTTCTTGAGGGGTATTTTGTGATTGTGGATATATTGGTCGGGGAGGGGGCATGTTTGGAAGAATTGTTTTTTTGATTGTTCATTTGAAGGTACCGTCGGTTTTGATGTCCATCAAACGTTCTTCTTTTTACTAATAAATTTTAATGATAGCATTTTGTTCATTAATATTGTATCTATATCATAATAAAATAAAACTATAGCTTAAAAACTAGTTAGATAGTAATTGAACTGAAATCAGATATTGGTTTACAAAAATTCATAAATACATATTAATATACACTATTTGAAATCAGATATTGGTTTACAATAATTCATAAATACATATTAATATACACTATTTGATCCGTTGAAACACATAGGAAAGTATATTAATTGTCAATTCCAAGCAAATTGATTTCATAAACAAACAGCAGAGTTTGCACAGCGCCCGCGATGGAATCATATTTTACAGGACAAACACTTCTTTCCTGTAAAACTTGGGCTCATTTGTCAGATTCACCCTCTTTTTT
>JAPYZP010003526.1:0-12523 GCA_030522985.1 Torymus sinensis | reverse complement strand
TATTTATATTTTAACGAATTGAGTGAATACTATTTTTATCTGCTTTATCTCTTAAAAGTATAAGCTGCCTCATAATGTTACAATGTATAGTTCATCAAATTGTCTGTCTTAGTACATCTTGCTCGATCCTTATGGCACATAATCGATAGTTTTGTCATACGTATAACAATAGAGTGCCACAAAAAAATAATACACTTTCAGGAACGTGTTCAAACTTTTACGCGCACCACTCGAGCGACCAACTTGTCAAAAATAATACAATCATTATTATCGTCGGTGCACCCTCAACCGAAAATTTATTAGCAGCGAAAGTTCTCCCGTCTTCTTTTAAGCAAGGGACGATAGAGAAGAGAACGAGAGAGGGAGAGAGAGCACACAGGCTGCCCACGCCACGGGGGAGAAAGATGAACCACCAGTTAGATTCATACGATAGCGCTGGCTCTTCTCTCTCTCTCTCCCACAGCAGCGGCGGCACAATCCCGCCCGAAGTCCTTGAATTTCAATCAGTTAGCCCGTTTCTACGAGAGAGGGTTTATCTTGTCGCATGATTTTATGGGGCAAAATGAGTTTCAGACATGTCCCGCGCTCTCTCTCTCTCGGCAGCCCCCATCGGAAGCTCGTCGAGTTTATTTTCTGGGTCGGGGGAGGGGGGGAAGGGAGGAGACGAGAGATTATGGATTATGATGAAGTTTGGTGAGTTCATTGTCGCGCGGACGGGTATAGTGCTGGGATCACGTAAGTTGAATGAATTTTCCCAGTCGATGTTTATATGTGATATTGGGATTGAACACTACTTGTTACATATATATTATTTCCCGATAGTCAACACCATTATCGACATTATCATTATTCTAATGCACACCATCATCGCCCACCTCATTTAGTCACCGCAATTATACACGTATAGCAAAGATAACGATAATGGTCGTAAACAAACGCAGACATCCCTACTCCCTCTCTCGCGTCGCAATTAACCAACAACAATCATCATTCCTACCAACCGTAAACAAAACTAAAAGCCACACTCTCCCCCATCGTCACCGCTAATTAGCCATACGCACGGGTAAATCGACAATCCCATTTATTCCGCAATCTTTGCTATATAGCGAGAAGGAGGAAAGCTTCCTCGATTCCAGGGGGATTTCGCACTGATTACGCGCGGCTTCGCGATACTGCACGTCCGTCTCGATTCCCCTCCCCGTATAAAAGGCGAGAGAGAAAGAGATTTCTTATTACGGGAATCGCGCGTTTCTTTTTCCCCCCTCCCCTGTCGTGTACGTGAGAGATAGCCTTTGTCGAGTGAATTCTCGCGCGTGCGCGCACGACGAGACATATCGATGGTCGTGTGCGCGCGCTCGCGCGTGTGTGTGAGAGTACGGGGAAATTAGAAAAATAAGAGCGAAAGAGAGGAGCCCAATCGAGAAGGATTTGCGCGCCGGGGGATTTAGGTATGACGCGGTTCGGGAGTGGATTAGAGGTGAAATATATATAAGAGAGAGAGAGAGAGATGGAGAGGGCGATTAATTATTAGATGGTGGGATTGGCCGCGGCGATACGGCAATTACGATTGCGGTCTTGTATAGTTTTTTTTATCGCGTGGGCGTGCGAGATTGTGGTGTAGGTTTCACTTTTTGGAAAAAGATACATTGGGTAAAAAGTGGAGGATTTTTCGAATATAAGTTTTCCCGGAAAAATGATGCTATTTAGCCGATTGGCCCTGTTAATTTATTCAAAGTATAATTGAAACGATAACTCAAACTTTTTCGCTCTCCCTTTAGAGTATTAAAATGAAGCAGTCCCTCATCAAACGTAATTCGCCTGATACAGAATAATTTTCTCGCGCCCCCGCAGATTAAACGAGATAATTCAGCGGCGCGCGCACCCGCGGTAATAGGCCCCGCGCTGCTTGGTTGCTTTACGACACATTCTTTTACATCCTAATAACGTTAATTTCGCGCCTGCGCTAGACTTATACTCACACGCGCGAGTGCGCCCAGAAAACTTATCTCGCCCTAAAAAGACGACAGCCTCGTTTTATCATTCCTGCGCGTCAATATATCTCATTTGACGGCTCCCCGAGCGACGCGCGCGCGCGCGTCTTTTTAAGAAATCCTCGGACGACGATAATGCAAAAGTCCCTTCGCTCGCTGCGCAGTGTGTGTACCATACAAACGCGTATTTTCCTCTCCTCTTGGATGAAATTCCGTCGACGGCGTTTGAAGCGCCGTCGTGCCGTCGACGAAAGTGACTCATGAAAGAGCGCGCGAGAAGAGTGGAGAGAGGGAGGGAAGTCAGTGAAGTAGCGTGGGTGTACATTGGAGATTCTTCAGGAGAGTAAATTAATTTTAGGGAGTAGTAGTAGTAGTTTTTGCATGTCAGCGAAAAAACTCAAATGCAAAAGTTTTTATGCATATAGAAGTCGTAGCTGGTTTGCATATCGCATTTCATGTTTTCTATGGGAGTAATTTTTTTATGGACTTTTTACAGGGGTTTTCATTAGAATTTTTCTATTAAAACGGATTTCAAATTCATAACTGGAATGGCAACGTTTTTCAAGTTTTCTGGTAAACTTGAAAAAACTTTTATTTTTTCGAGTGGAACAGACGTTTTTTTTAATACCAATATTATACTTCACGAATCACTGATTTAGCGAGCTCCATCTTTCGGGTTTATTAACTTTCGCATTTGACAAGCTGGTACAAAATCTGTATGGCAATAGCTGTATCTAGATATACATCCGTTTCACCAATACTGAATTTATATACAATGCACAAAAGTATATTCACTACTACTATTTTATCCACACGAATAAGTAAAAATTACACGAAACCACGTAATACGAATAAACTATACAAAAAGTGATTTTACTCCTCAAAACGATAAAACTCAATTATCAGCGACACCATTTCCACACCTCTGCACGTACATTTCGCCAATCAAAACCTCCCACCTCTGTACACACACACTTTTCCCCCCCAAAAAAAAACTCCACCAAGGAAAAATCTAAAATTCAACCTCTCTCTCTCTCTCTCTCTCTCTCTCTCCTCTCCCTTTCGCAGAGAGTGAGCCGCGACGGCGTGGGCGCTAGCTCGCACAGCCCAGCCTCGACAAATCTCGAGGAACGTAGTAATCCCGCGCGCTCGGGCGAAATCGAATCAGCCGAGCGACGTTTCGCCCTCTTGCGCGCGCGCCATATTAAATCGTCCTTTTGCGAGAGAGAGCGCGCGTCACTAAAGCCCGAACGCACAGACGACGTCGCGCGTATATTTCAGCCGGGGAGCGCCAGGGCGACGTGAATTAGGTATGACATGTAAATTAAAATCCTAGAGATAAAGGAGGTGGAGGAGAAAGAGCGCGAGAAGTCGCTGAAATATTTAGTCGCGCGCGTCGCAGAGCGCCGGTCAGGCTGGCTTGTCTGACAATTTGGAGATTTAGAAGCACGACGGAGGTGATGCGAGCTGTTATGAGAGTGTTTGCTGTTTACGTTTGTTTTTGATGATAAAATAACAACTGTCGTTGTACAGCAATAACTAATATTTAAAAAAGAAATAATTTTTAAACCTATATTATTCACCTATATATTATTTATAGCTATATTATACTTTGCAATATTTTTTTCGAATGATTTGGGACACGAAAAAGGCAACGATACATTACAGCATCATGAATCACTGGCCAGGAAATTTCAGAAATGTCAAGTATATACTTTTATAAAATACTTGTATTTTTATATATTATTCCCTGTACCTGACACGGATAAAGCTACGTTGAATAAGTTGCAAAAGATTTCAGAATAACCGTTTGTGAAAATTTCAAATCCTTTGAAGTGAAATCGATATGCATCGAACTTTGTAGAGTTTGACTTCAAATACTGCGGAAATCGAAGTTGCGTTTATATGAATGTTTTTTGTGGATATTGCAAAGTTACGAATAACGTATCCACCTTTAACCTAGCAATATTACAATAAATAATTCTTTTACGGATTTTCAAAAAAAAAATAAATATGTACTCATTATACAAGCAAACTTCAATATACTGATAAATTAATATTTCCCCTCGCCAAGAATTCGCTTCGGCCCCCTTTAAAATAAAAATAAAAGCAAACATACACATTATTATATAATATTAATGTAAATATTTTCCCATCGCTCGCGCGCGCCATTCACCGAAATACCATCCGCCTCGCGAAAACGTCCAAAAAAAGCGCAAACATTCGACCCCCCCGCCACTGCCGTGCATTTCAACCGCCGCAGTAGAATACCTCGTTTTTGGAATTCGAGTGCTACACTGCTCTCTCCCGTCCTCCACGGGACTCCGTTATCGGCTCCACAGTTCGCAGAAGCGCTTTTCAACCCCTGCTGCGAGCGCGCTCGTATATACGAGAGGCGAATTCGTCGCGCCGCACCGACAACGTCGACGACGACGGCACTTATTGTTTCCAATATTTTGCCATATATACGCGACTCTCGCGCTGTTGTTTAGGTGCGCTGGCATACACACATATATATATACTATATATCGATTGAGCCTCCCACGTATAGCGCGTGTATATACGCGCGGAATATTATAGGGGAGGCGCGGCATAACCGGGCTCGTAAAAAAATCTTCCGCCATTGTAACCTGGATTTTTACGCGCCGAGACATTTTGTTTTTACCCATTTCCTTTTTTCCTTTTTTTCGCCGTGTGCTGGCAGGCGGACGGCGAGTGATTTATGGGACTGGCTTGTTGCCGGGAGTAGTAGCGCGCTGCCATAGTATAGAGCTCTGCCCGTAGGGGGGCAAGACAACGTTGGCGAATGCGGGAGAAACGGGAGAGACTGGGAGAACGGTTTTGGAAAATAATTTTTTTTTTAAAGCGCTGTATTTCAACGTGTAATGCGTACGTGTGTTCTAAATACTCTCGCGTGAAATCGGACAATATTTATATGTGACAATGTCGCGGGATTGATGAAAATAATTTGAATTCAGGTGACATGCGCGGCGTGCTCGGAAGAGTTGCCGCGTGTGTATATGAATTATATATCATTCGTATTGAAAGTAGATGAATCGGTGTTGCTGCTGGTTGTGTAAATGTAAATCGTGTGAATATTAAGTAACTATATGGGTCTCGATTGTGTTATGAATGCCCTGCAGACCCACTTTAAGGGGTTAATGTGATTTGGTTTTATTACGAAGTCGAAAATCGTGAATAAAATATATTCAATATTTATTAGTTAAATTTTTAACATTCTCATCTGACTGTAACCTTCTTTTTATGTTTCAGGTGAGTTGACAACGGATAACTTTACAATACGATCCTTTACCTGTAAGTCAAAACCTGGGAACCTCGATCTCCCAAAAATAAGTATACATAACTTGTCTACTCACTTAATCAACAACTATACCGCGCATTTACAGCTATACACGCGAGCTCTCCGGTTAACAGCTGATTTCCCCGCCTCCTTCCGGCTGAAAAGCCTTCATTTCCCGTGCGGCGGGCGCGCGACCGCAAAAAACTATATCCCGCGGCCGCCGCTATCTCGCCGTCGGAAACGTTGACCCGCGCGCTGTATATATACACGCTCGACGAAAGGCACAGGACGATTCGAAATGGGCGTTGGTCATCGGCGCGGCGGCGGTGCCACTGGAATCGATCGCGCGGTACGTGTAGCACTGCTCGCGGAGACCCGAGACCGCTCGATAATCGATATTAAATGGTGGCGCTCTCTCGCCGAATGACGAGGCGGAAAAGTATGCGTGTGCCACCGCCGTGCAATTTCTAATACATTATATACGTACGTGTGTGTGTCCTTAGGAAGGGAGGAATTTTGCCGTGAGACACTCGTGATGTTTGATCAAATTTTAATGAGGATTTTGGAGAGCCGAGTAAACAACGCATGGGGGAGAGAGGAAATTATGTCGTAGTATATAATTTTGGGAAGAGGAGGAGCCACCTCGTGTTGTTTGATCGGTGGATGTAATCTTTACATGATTGATGGTTACAAATTAAATTTAAATTGCTCCGTCGATGAATATTCAGTATATACAGTTGCTTGAATTATAATGGTTTGAGTTGGCGCGCGTCGCGTTGAATTATTTCGCGACGTACTGTATTTAATTAGTGAATTTTAAAATGCCGGTTCGCGGTGGGAAATGAATATACACCTGTGGAAGTATAATGTGTATATATACACCCGGATGCGGAACCTGTTATATATGTATATATGTATACGCGTCGCGTGTTATTGATTAAATATATATACACACGTGAAAACGAAATCCGTAATAGGAATGAAAAATATCAATCAATCCGTGGGTCCGATCAATAATAAACACAGTCAATACCCATTAAAATGCAATTGTCCGAGGAATCAACGAAACGGCCGGTTTCAATAAAATAATAGCACACGCGGTGAAAAATACATCGCGGCCAGCGGGAAATTGATTCTCCTCTGTCATTCGTAAATAAAATACGCATACAATTGTCGGCTATATCGCGCATCCGAGCGTTTGGAAATCAGATTTTTCACTCGACTGATTTATCATTTGTTCTCAAAAAAAATAATATCGAGCATAAATATTCAACTGTTTTCTATTCAATAGATCATTCAATTGTTAATAATATCAATGAGTGGAGTAAAATGTATTTTATAATACTGAATTTTTACTGTGAATAACAACAGATACCAGATCAGTCAATACCTGTAAATAATCATATATGCATATAAAATTTACCTCTCTTTTTCGTATTATAATGAAATACTAAAAAATAACACCAAAACAGTATTACTCGCATACTCTGTCACAATTTAATTATAAAATCTTCGTCTACTCATCGACTACAAAACAAATTATAAAACAGAACTCAAACTACTTTTTGATTAACCCGATCTAGCCCCCACCGCTCGAACAACCTGTCCATCACCCCCCTTAATTAAAAAGCCCTCGCCGACAACTCGTTCAACATTCACACCGAGGTATTCCCGTTATTCGCTCATTCCGCGAAATTCCATCGACGGGCAAGAAACCCATAAAGCTCGCGCGCAATAACTTACGGCTTTCCTCTCTCTCTCTCTCTCACTCTTCGGGCGTGCGTGACATCGCGGATCATGCAGATAGCTCGCGCAATACCCGCGGGAAAAGATGCGCATGCGGCGCGTGGTCCCCATAGCGTCACGTATACATATACTCTCTTTCTCTCTCATAAATTGCACTCGAGGATCGAGGACACGAGAGAGGCGAACGAACGTCTTCGGGAGGGGAACGGGGGGGGGGATACACTTTTAATTAGCGCCGCTGTCCCTAACGCGGCGGCCGGCTAATTCGAGCGCCTGCTATTGACAGCTGCCGAGCTATGCTCGTGTGTGTGTGTGTGTAGAGTAGAGGATAGTAGAGTTCGGTCTCTCTCGGTGTCTTTTTTTCTTCGTTTAATGGGTTTGTCTTGCTGCTCGGTGAGGTGAGCGGCGAAGAGGAAAGTTTCGCGGGAGTTTGGCCGGCTGGTATAGAGGGAGAGAGAGAGAGGGAGAGAAGTTCGGACTGGACCGAGGTAGTTGTAGTCTTATCGGGATTTGAATTTGAGTTGAGATTTATCGGTTTTTAGGCGAGGAGGCGCGGGGGTAAGGTTTTCAAAATGGCTAATCGCCGTTTCGCAATTTCGAACGATCAAAGTACAGCAGTGTTTGAAACTTGAGCTTTGGAGGAAGAAAGCGCTCTTTAGGTGGGCTGAGATTGAAAATGGGAGGCGCAGCAGGTCGTTCAAAGTAGGTCAAAAGTTTGCTAAATGTTTCGCGTACCGAAATCTTCCGAGCTTGTATATATAGCAAACTGACGTAAATTATTAAAAAATAACTTTTAATGCTACCTCGTGATGTATAATTTCTTCTACACTGTTAAACGAAATTTCTCTCGTCGGGTTGATCACAGCATTCTTCCCATATCAACGAATTCCGACATAACAATATGTTCCATTTATACCATTTCCCGGAACATTCTGATCCCACATCCTACACCGCAACGTCTCACTCGAACATTCTATCTCTTTCTCTGGCTCTCAAAAATCCTGGAAAAATCACTATACCAGCAAGTGCCTCCTCAAGCCAGCCTTGACGTTGACGTGCCGGGACACGCGACGTAGACGAGCGGCAGCAGCGGCGGGAGGGGGGGGGGGACAACCCTTTTCCCGACGCGCGCGTACGACGCAACGAGCTTTGTTTCATCTCATCGCTCCCTTGCGCGTGTTCCGGGAAAGTTTCGCGCAAAGCCGATGGCTCGTATATACGCTCGAAATTTTCCCGAAGGAACTGCGCGCGCGCGCGTTGTGCGCTTTAGCTTTTAAGCCATGTACCTTTCGTGGAAAATTGCCGGCTGCGCGTCGCGTGCGCGGATGATCCTTTTTAATTGGCTTGCATACGTGTATGGGGAATTGATATTTTCCCCTAGTTATATACCGTTGACGCGCGGGTAAACTGCGATGGGAATCGCATTGATGGATGTGGAGATCGATTAAAATTTTAAATCGCTTCATTAGCCTGTCATGTGCGTGGCTTTTATGGTTCGTGTTAACTGAGAGTTCGAAATTAAACGCTAAACAAGATATAAAATATCTACATCTAACTCTGACGCTCCTATACAACGTATACATTGTACCTTATAGCCAAAACAATCAATCGCGCGTCATTAAATTACATACTACCCAAAACTTCCACGCCACTTGATCCAACATTCATCCTTTCTATAAAAAGCCTCTCGATCCCCCTTCATAAAAACGCGAATAACTCAATACAATCGACATCTCCGCCCCCCCCTCCAATATTCTCCACGCCATATATCTTCGCCTTTTCACTTTCAGCCGCTCGCTCTACACTCGCATAAAAACAAATTTCGCCCTAAAACTCGTCCAACCGTAAAAACGTCGTCGTCCAACCCACACATACACACCCGCCCACACACGCGCGCGAACACACACACACATATGCGTAATAATAATGCGATAGCCGTGTACACTCGCGGCTTAATGCGCGCCGCTTAAGTGGCCCGCCGCAGCAGAGTCGCGAAAACAGAGGTATATAGGTGTATGCGCGAGAGAGAGAGAGAGAGAGGAAAAGCGGACGGAAAAAAGAGCTTTATAGAAAGCGCTCGGGCAGTCGATTTCGCTTGGCCACCGAACAAACTCTCTCGCCCGCGTCCCGCGTGTGCCAACGACAGAAAGCCCATTCGTACGTACAAGCATCGGCAATATTCCCCTCTCTCCCTCTTTCGCTCTCGTGTTATTCCACTGACTTTCTTGCCTCACTCGCCGCGCCGTTCCTTACTCCTTCGCTCCGCTTCTTTTCCTTGCGCAACGCGTGCACTGTTTTACTTGCTCCACCGCGCTTTTTCGCCCGTGCGCAACTACACACACAGTACGCGCGCGTTTATTTATTTTTCCGCCTCATTCTTTCGCCGTCGTTCGTCTTGCGCTCGTTCGCCGCTTGGTGAATTGTGTGTATGGCTGAACCGCGCGGCCGCAAGGGTATGCTAAAGTGTTTGTTATAGTGCACGGGTCTTTTGCGATTTATTTGGTTTCAAATTCGCTATATGGTGGGGCTATTTTTGGTCGTTTAAATATATTGGTCTTGGAATGATAAAAGATTTATAAGTATAATAATTCAAAATACGAGGAAAATTCTCGGATATCGACGAATTACCTTGATAAAATGGTACACGATTCTCCCTCTAAATATTTGTCAAAGGTAGCATTATGCGCACGCGAGCGATGAAATTAGTTTGATCAGAAATCAATATCAAACGAGTGTATACTTATCAGCCATTATCTCGAATTAAATTTAGCCGAAACCTCAGTTTGACGCCTGCCGTACCGGTTTAACTATATTCACACGCGTATTCACGCAGCTATTTAGAATACACATCATTCTAGCACTCACATTAACTTCCTTCATCCTCAATTCTCCCGGCCAATAATACTTAAAACATCTCCATCCATTTGCAAAGTACATACCGTCCTCGTTACCCTCCCCCCTCTCCACCCACCCACATTATTCCATTTAATCAAATTACACAATCCGCCGCCATAGAAATCCCCTCATCTGAAACAACAAATCCCCTCCCGTTCGTTTCCGCCTCGAGAGCCAATTTCAAAAACACGAATGCAGCCCACTTCCGTCCTTAATGTCCCGCTCTCTTTCCCACTTTCATTTACTTTTCCTGTCCCCCGTTCCCCTTTCCGCGCTTTATCCCGCGCTCTCTCTCTCTCTCACGACTCTTTTTCTCCACGTCCTAATCGAAATGCCCTGTTCCGTCGTCGCGAGTCGCACACCGAAATCCGATTCCCTCTCGCGGCCGGGAGGACCTTCGCCCGGCGTATCCCCCCCCCAGTTAATGAAACGCTCGCGAGTGCCGCTGTCCTTTGGCAAATTAGATCTCGCGAAAGGAAGAGAGCAGAGCGCGCGCATTGGGATTTTCATACTTTGTGCGCCGGTGGCGGCTGGTTGTGGTACATATATATATATATATATGCAGATGTGCATGCATGCAAGCGACAGCCATGGGTTCTGTGTATGCGTGTGTTTGTGTTTGCCTTTGAAACGGCGGGCTTTTTTGTGTGGTCGCCGCGGTGTTTTTGCGAGCGTGGTGGAGACAAAGGTTGGCGTGCGCCAAATGAATTTGAGGTTGAAATGAGATCATACGTGTTGGTGGTCGTGGTGTATGTAGGTGAGGCCGTTGCACGTATGTATAGATTCTCTAAAGAATGGTTATTGATAGAGAAGCAGAGTATCGACTTCGTCATCGCGTTCGCTGGCGTTTCCCTGTACAATTTTTGAAGATATTCATTGTGGAAAACTTTGAAGCAAAAGTAACATAAGGACGAGGATCGCGAATCGCATAAAAAATAATTATTTTGTCTTTGACATTGTACATTTCTTAATCGCGTTAATATTTAACGACGCGAACGTACGAAATTGCAGCGAGCCAAGCGAGCCCAAACTCATAACTAATGCAAAGAGGGACATACACAGACACACGCATACTTTTTCAGAACAGCGAAGGTCTGCGAGAGACTATACATGGAAAGTAGGGTGGAAGTCCGATGCATGTAAGAACCATTCCATTTGTATCTAGGCTAGGGTATTTATAGCTAACATTGACTATAAATAGCCGTGCCACGTACGAGCAATCAGATATACACGCGTGCGTTATAGAGCGACGATTTCTGAGGCCTCTATATAGCCGCGGCTGCATGCGAGCTACCGAGCAGCGTCTATTAACAGGTGATACTGCCGTATGGAATGCACGTTTAGGTACTGTATAATAACGTTCCCAAAGCTTATTGATCACATAGTTTCTATGTTATTACTATGCTTATATCGTTTCAAAATATTTATAATTTTCAACAATTCAGGTATATAAGAGTTCTTTTTGTTTATACTCAAAACAAACGACAGAATCGCGAAATTTCGTCGCGTTGCACAAAACCACCGCAATATTTCGCATTGCCGTCCAATTACAGCGACATTTCAGTCAATAATCCTTCTCTTACACCCCATAACGCAAGTCAAAAGTGTCCCGCCCCCCATTATAATGCTCGTCGGGCGTTAGCGCTCAATTTCCTTCCCGCGAACTCGCATGTCAGTTTCCCAAACTCTCTCCCCGGATTTTTGTTTCATACACGTTCGACCGCAGGCAAGACAGATGACGGACGGTGCGCGATCGACGTGCGCGAGACCTCGATCATATACTCCCCCTCCTCCCCGATCCGAGGGTATATATGCGTACGTGATTGACGTCCGCGCGTGTATATGCGAGAGAATTCGCGAAAACTGTTAACGATACTTTTTTGCACTGCTCCGATATGTCTCTCTCTCTCTTTTTTTTGGTTTAACGGGATTATTGGCAACAGGTGGATATGTGTGCGTATGCGTAATCGAGCTCGGGCTGCGGGTATTATTGAAAATACGTCGGGAGATGAAGAGTGGGATTGATGAGGATGATGGAAGGGTTTACTGATTTCGTTTGTGATTCGAGAGATTGCGCAACGGGCAGTGGTGGAGGAAGTACAAGTGCGGTCGAGGTTTGTTAATGTATTACATTGCGGTGAGTGGAGTTTTTTTCGTATGTGTTTCAATTGTGGAAATAAATCGTGAGGATGGTTCGAGCAAAAACGGCATTGACAAATATTTTCGTGCTAATTGAGAAGATTGGCTTATCCTTCTTGTTTATGAAAACAAGGAGTTTTCACACATACATCCATTCTCTCTCACTCTCTAACGACTTTGCTTATCCCGGCAATTAACTCGCCAGACGCTCCGTTCATACACCTCGCGCAGGATCCCTTACGTCGAGCCACGAGTAGTTTGCGTTCGGGCGAAAGGCAATCCGCCAATTACGCTCGATCGACAGGGACTGTCGCGAGATTGCCGCTGCTGCTATGCTGCGCGACAGAATGGAGCGAGCGCTGGTGAATAGGAAAAGTACGAGCGCGGTAACGAGGGATTCCGCGCTTTTGTTGGCCCCAGCGAGTGGAGTTTGTGTGTGTGCGTGTTTTTT
>JAPYZP010003525.1:0-16581 GCA_030522985.1 Torymus sinensis | reverse complement strand
AGTCAGTTTTCCTGTAGTGACCTACAACCCACAAGAGGCTGTACCTTTTTTCATGAAATTATATAACTTTAGTTTAAAAGAATGAATTATTTAATATTAAAAAAATTTAATTTTAATGTTTCAAAAAAGCCAAACAAATTGGCGTATGAGTAAGAAAATGCTTATACACATTGTCAGCACTTGAAGTGTTAACTGAAAATTATATAAATATTGTTCATAAAGTTTAAAAACAACAGCATATACTATATCTTTGCTTAAAAATAACAGACTGACAGAAGAATTTTTTATCTTTCTTTCCTTTGTTTTCAAACAGACACATTTAATTTCTCACTCCTTGAAAACAATTTCGAGAATCTTCAATTCTCGATAAAGCTATTTAAAATTCAATAATCAGTTGTAAAAATTGTGTGAATCAATTCGGTCATTAAACTATTATTTCAACAATCGCAGTGTTTCCGACTTAAACAATGTCGATATATTTACGCGTAAGATAAAGCATGCTATTCAATTAATATAAATTCCAATTATTAACAACAAAGTAAAGCTTAAGAAAGAATCTCAACCGAATGTCAAAAGGTCATGTGACAAGAGAGTGTTTGAAAGCCTCCAACAATAACAAATTAAGTGTATCATACTTGAACGCCCTCGATCTCATCTCTCATCTCTCTCTCTCTCTCTTCCAACAGCGAGACCCACTTAAGCCTATCACAATGGCCGCGCGACCTCTGCTCCTGCTCGGCCTCTTCGCCGCCGTGGCGATAAGCCTCAGCTTGGCCGAGCGCCACGACGTGATCGTCGGCACCCGCGTACCCGGCGACCGACTCATCCAGCGCGAGCGCGTCGAGAAGGAGGCGAGCGTCATCGGCAAGAAGGAGACCGTCACGCGCACCTTCAGCGGCGACACCGTCTCCACGATCTCGCAGATACGCGCCCTGGACCAGCACGAGAACGGCCACGGCGCCACGACGACCTTCATCGCCGGCGGCGTCGGCTTCAATTACGTCACCGTCAAGTTCGAGAGCGAGCGCTTCCGCGGCATCGACTTCGTCATCGAGCTCTACGGCAGATAAACGCGCTGCTGTGTATACAGCGCTCCGTGATCGCTATATGACTGAGTGCTGCGAAATTCGGAAGGAATAAGTGAACGAGATATTATTGTTATACACCGATGTTTGCTCGGAGTCTGGGAAACATACACGATGATGCGTCATGGATAATTTGAGATGACGTTGTTCGTTACATTCAGTATTTTGTACCTATTGAAATTTTCCTCTTCTTATTATTATGGCTTGGTGAATTTCTGTGCGTAAGATTTTTTTTTCCTAATTCGAAGCACTGATGCGGCAATAATCGTGTAAGAAAATCTTATGGATTCGAAAATCAATCGAAATGTAGAACGTTGTGTAACGAAAATTATTATATATATCATTAAGAATTATAATTGTAAAATATCATCCGCTTCATTTGAATGTTTTGAACTATAAAGAAGAATAAATGATTTTCCAGCCATACAACAAATATGTTTTGATTAAGAGTGCAGTGTTGCAGTTGTCTGCGTCACGAATAATTATGAATGTACACACCTATCACGTTTTTTGCCTCGAGTAAGGCTTGAGGCTATAACCAAGACTGCTATTATTTCAAATCAATGTTTTCAAATAAAACACTGAATTTGTGGAAACACATATTCGACAAAGTTCGCATTAAAACTGTGTATTTTTAAACAAAGAATTTTCCTTATTAAAATAACTTAACTTTATCATTTGTTCGTTCTTACATTCTCATTGACTCCATTAATCCGATAAATATTTCTAAGAAATTCACCGCGGCAATGCGATAATTATAAAAGATCATTAAGACACTCGAGAGCATTTCTCAAGGACGTTATGAAAAAACTATTTGGAAAAAGCAATTTGCTGTTGGTGCTTTTCTGATTTTTCATCAACTTTATGCGTTTCGTGTATATGGATAAAGCCATCAAAATTAAAGATTTTTTTTATTCAATCAATTATCAACATTAGTTTTTGAGACATATTTTCAGGGCTTAATTTATCTACTTTCTTATATCATATAATATACAAGAAAAATGTTCAATTATTAAAAAATCTTATAAAAAGCATCACTACATCAAGGGTGAACCATTGTCCCAAACCGGGACCATAGTCGGAAAACAGGTAAGTCCTTGTAAAGGTATGCGCCTTTCAAGTTGACAGTAAATTACACAAAATTATATTGTGCAAATTCAGACGTACAACTTTTCTCGCTATACTTATTAATTTTTTTCGTAAATGATTACCATAACTTTAATCTAAAAGCGTAATTTTTGGAGAAATTGATATAATTTCGAAAAAGAAAATTAAAGCTTATTTTCTCTGTCTTATATATTTATGCAAGCCTTTCTTGGCTGAATAATTTTATTTTGAGTAGGAACATTTTAAAACATTTTCCAATAATATAGTGAAGAATAATATATATCACAAAGTCATTTTCATGTATCACATAATATATAGAAGTAGAAAAATTAAGATTGACTGATACGGTTTAGGATAACATTTTAATGACTTTAACTTACAGAAATTTATCAAATTTGTCTAATATTTTTCACATAAATTTCCAAATTTGATCTTCTGAAAAATGCCGTTTTCTCGATCAGTCGACCGAAACATTCCTCTGCTCAATCCGCACTACTTTGGCCTTCGAAAATTCCAGGCGATCGCCATCGATTCCAATAAACCGTTCCGCTTTACGAGCGTTTAACGTGCGTAACTATTCCTATGCGAGGCCGTAATCGGCTCCGGCGCGCGTGCGATCAATTAAAATCGCCCGTTAATCAATGAAAAGCGAGCGAGGAAAAAAAGAAGCGCGAGCGCATTGCGCAAACCGATCGATGAGGAGGCCGCCGCGCGCTTCTTCATGAAAGCGCCAGCTGTTCGCGCGAGATAAAATGGACCACTGTGCACGCGTCTCGCGCGTAAGTTGTTACAGTTGAGTATGCGCGGTGCGTGAATTGCCAGGAGGAAATGAATTAAGAGGAAAATCGTCTATAATATATGTACTATTCTGTTTATGCATGATGATGGAGATTTAAAATTTTGAGATTTGGTATGAAGATGTGTTTGGGGTTGATATAAAGGTTAAATTACTATTTTCCTTGTACACGAGGGGCTCATCTTTTGTTCGATTTACTATTTAAAAGATAGTAAAGTATCAATAGAATTCACAAAATAGTTATAAATATTACTATATTTCAATAATTTTTTACATTTTAAGTATAAGGAAATGTTGTAGAATGACAAGTCTGTTCTTCGTATATTACAAGATATACTCTTTTATGCACAATTGTTTTCTATTGAAAAAATCGTCTGGAATTTTGTATATATAAGTTATTATACTTAGAAAATCGATTATATATTGAATTCAACATTAAATTTGATACTGTTTGTTTTTTTGAAACAATTGCATTGAAAACTTTTGATTTTTATATTCATTTTTGGGTAATATTTACATAATCCTTTAAAATTTTTGTATAATTATGTCAATATTATTATTTATTTTAATCTATACTTAAATAATACTAGCGCATAGTAAAAATGTTACTTTCTACCAATTTTCACTATTGCTTTAGTGTCATCTATTATAATATCCAAGAAAATTGGGTGTTTCGTCTTGCCCGGGTCTCTCCTATGTTAGATCTTTTAATTTATTTAATTCAAATATTTAATTCATTTGTTAAATTTAATTTATTAATCGTTTGAAATGTGCAATAAATTAATGTAAGTAATACTTCTTGTCGTTCTATAGTAATATTTTTAAACGACATGATTTTTTTGCGATGCCCTAACACGAGGAGAATTTCGCACAGTGACATCATATTCATACGGATATTTAAATTGTTTTAATTTCTCCAATTAAGAGTTATTTGAGAAGTACAAAACTTCGCAATTAAGGGTCTTTAAACTGGTTAATATATGAGTTCAGTTAAATGGCTTTTCTTAAAAGATATTCTGCAGTTCCTGATAATAATCTTTGAGGACAAAAATTTCACCATTTAACGACTATTATCGAACTACAGAAACATTGAAAAATTAAGAAACTATTCATTAAATTTTCTCTTTAGTGTAGGAGAAAGTGCGGAAATTGTAACTGTAACGGATTTTCAAGTATAATTTATTCTTTTCACTTTTTGTTGTAAATGCTTCAAGGATAAAAACATAATTTCTGAAATATTTTCGAAAAATTGGTTGGCCATACACCAGTTACGTTTATTAAACATGATTTATATACGTATTTCAAAATGTGTAAAGAACGATTTTGTTAATACCTTCGGTTACCGGGTTGTAGGCGTAAATGATTATACCATCTTGGTAGTCGTTACTTGTTAATAAAAACCATAGGTAGGTATTAAAAAAATGTTCCTAGAAAGTTTAAGAATGAACAAGCGCATTTGTTTACTATTTTTCAAAATTTTTTTATTATTGCTATGCTTCTCTATCTTTTTTCGCAAAAAAGCTCCACTACCGCTTAATTACAATGTTCGGAATACTATGTACGCAATCTTTTAGCGATGCGGATTAGCCCGAGCCATAACCAATGAAATATATCCATTTCCTATGTCCAAAGAATCACACACCTCTTCAAACTAATCAAGCTCTCTGAAAATTCCAAAATAACAGCAATTAGAGCCCAACCTTGGGGGGGGGGGAGAGAGAGAGAGAGAGAGAGAGAGAGGGAGAGAGAGAGAGAGAGAGAGAGAGAGAGAGAGAGATGCACTGCCGGCAATCAGCATCGCCCGCGCGCGCCTCGTCACGCGCTCCAAACGGTCCGCCCGCCTGTATGTGTCTGGCGTATGTATGTGGCACGCGCTACTCGCGCCGGGGAACTTTAGTGTCTCAGCGTCGCTCGCGCAGCGCACGCGCGCGTCTATATACTCACTTATACTTACCTCGTCGCGCTCGCTTGGGGGCCATTCAACTTCGATTTTCGCACGTGGATTGCGCGTGTGTGGAGGTGTCATTGTGCGTCCGTCGATTTGTTCGTAGGTGCGCCGGCGTGGGACACCGCGGCGTCGTCGCGTTGATAAGGAAGGTTTGCGCCGATTCGGCGATAAGGACGTTAAACAGTTTGCCCGAATAGGAGAAGTCGTCTCTGTTTTTTAGCGGTTCGAGCGGAGAACGAGGAAGTTTGCACGGTGATTAAAAAGGTATTTGTTTACATATTTTTGAGGATGAGGTGGGTGTTTGTTTTCATTGGTAATGGTTTGTTGATCGATGATCTGTTTGTAAATAATGCGTAGACATCTCGATAAAAACGTATCGAGTACACATATATGTTAATCGGCTATTCAGTGGAAAGCTAAAGTGTTAGAAGAAAATGATAGTATTATACGGAAGAATACCGTTACGAAGAACCAAAACTAAAATGAAAACGCATTCTGTCGAAAGATATAAGTACCGTTGACTCAGCCGAAGCTGATAAAACTGTCGGATTCTCCAAGCCGCTCGCTTTTGAGTTCAATAAGACAAATGTTGATCTTGCCGAGGGGGAACTGTCAATAGTCGCGACACTGTACCAACAGGTGCGCGGTCTTAATGAGCGGCTGGAATGAGCCAATCGCGTTCGCCGGAACCTTTTAGACGCTGGGAATGTACACACACTGGGATAGTCTCTTCTGCTGGTACTTAGTGGGACCTTTCGGTAGGACAATTATTTGTACAAGCACTGCGTGAGAACCTTTATTGGAACCATTGTTTATCACATTTTGAAAGTGTGCGAGGCTGTTGCGTAAGCAGAAGATGTCTTTATAGTAATTAATTCTAATGAATAATATAATTAATACAATAAACGTAGTGTAATACTGCAATACCAAGACGGTATAGAGTATGTGCTACATTAATGGACGAGTGAAGAAAAAAAAAGTGCAGGGATGCGATTGGATTGAGTTGTTTCAACGAGCTCAATTCGCGCGATAATTAAAATGGACATAAAGCAATAAAGTAATGTAGAAATTGAACGTGATCAATGCATTTGTCAAAGGAAATACCACATATATATTCACAAAAAAGAGAGAATTTAGTTATAGAATAGATTTAATGGACAGTGGTCATTAAAAATAAATTAAATGAATAGCAGCACGAATGATATAAAGGCTGAACTAAAGTTTTCTTTTAAAAATTAGATTATTACGACAATAGATTCTCATTGATAAAACGCAATTAACTTGATTACTATCATTATGCGATTATAAAAATATCAGAATTGAGATAGTTTTGTTTAAACAAGGAATCAAGTAAAAAACTACATTTTCTATAGAAAAATACACTAACAGTTATAATTAATTAAAGTTTATACTTGTTTTATTAGCTTATTCCAGTTGTTTCATAAATGTTATTGACTTAGCGGCATTCATTCTATTTATACCTCTATTTATTCATTATCTGATAAAATGACTGTGTATGAAAACATGTTCAAGTGAAACTATCTTCAGCCACTGGTATATCAAAAAAATTTTTTTTTTTCAAAGCCACTAGAAACACTTATCCAAACGTAGTTATTATAAATCAACAAGTATTTGGACTAACGTCAAGACTACAGTGCAGAATAAATGGTTGACTATAATCTCAGATTAATAACCGAAGCACTAAATAATGAACGACGCTGTCATTAGTGACGCGCACGAAAATGCTAATTAGCCTGTGTCATCGCATGAAACATTCAGGACAGCCCCGTTGCGTCAAAGCAACCGATCGCCATCGCGCCACATCTCCTTGCGCGCGTCCGGTAGGAAATCGAGAAAAAAAAGTCCGAGCGTGCGACATCAACGCCGAAACGAAGTGGCGCGCTCACATCATATATCTGTAGATCGGGCGAAATTACATGAATTCCGGAGGGAAAAAATACGTGCATGCGGGCGCTCTGCGCGCGTATCCCGTTATTATACCTACCGTGCGCGGGGAAATCGGGCGTCGCGTGCGCGTCGCTCGTCGCTGAATCAGCCGGCCGCGAAAGCGAAACCGTCATCGCCATAGAGGCATATCATCGGTGTGAGACGGCCTTCGCCATGTCGATATCCGTTTTACACCGGAATTCACTCTTTTTTGTCGGCATAGTGCTCGGCCCAATGCTCGTGTGCGTGTCTGTTTTGTTCCGTCTTTGCGAGAATTGTGTAATCTGCAACGTTCATATGCTAATCCCCGACGCTTTGCAGACTTACGCGAAAGCGGTTCTTTTCTTCCCGTTTTCAACTGCGATAAGAAACGTTATCTCGGCTTGGTGAGCTACGTTTTGTTGACAATACTCTCGAAATGTGGGTTAGTTTAGGTATTATACTGTTTCAGTTCGGCACGGTAATTTATTGATCGAATAGATTAAAAAAATTCGTTTATGTTACATGCTTTATTTTTGTCCTCATTATATGTATGCATACACATTACACAGATACAAAGAAAAAACTGAAAATGAAATTAATTTCTTCCTGAAAAAGATATTAATAATAAAAGTCTTTTTCTTTAATATTCGCTTGTCTGGCTTTGTTTCAAAATAAAATCAAATTCGCTTATATTATTTAATAAATGTTGCTAATGTTGTTATCTTTCATTAAATTTTACATTTAGTTACGTTTGATAACTTTTTCGTTTTATTATACTGAATTGAAAAGAAAGTAATGAAGTTTAATCATTCTTGTTTGCATTCTTAAATAAATAAAATTCTATTGTAATGTTCTTTGTTATTTAATATCAAGTTTATTAAAAAAAGTTCATTTGCAAATTAAAGAGGGTTGTCAAGCTAAAATTTAAATTCAATGGTAGTTCAATTCAAATCATGAGCGCTTATTATTCATGACAACTTTCTTTTTGAATGAGTTTGAATTAACATTAAGTAATTTTATTACTGCCAATAGAGTACTTAATAAAACAGTCATTGCATCATGACGATTCATAGTGTTAAAATTCTAAACAAATAGTTGATATGTTTAAAGTATTTGTACTCTTTCTCTTAATTAAAAAAAAATAAACGATTTATATGATATTCAAAAGTTGCAAGAAATCAATGTCAATGCTAATCAATTGTTGCTTGAAGAAAAGACCTGTCATCGAGTTGATAACTTCTGCCATTTCGTTGATTGAATATTGATTTAAAATACTAAATTGAATAGATAATCGCAGACAAAATATCAACGAAGAAGCGTTGCAAGGTCTAAAAGTATCATTCGCTTACATGCGGAAAAGACATTTATCAGTTAATGGCTTTGGTGTATCATTTAATCTCTTTAATTAAAGTCTAACTAAATTAATATTTCTCTTTAGAAATTAGTTATATCTATTAGACATTTCATTTTTATAATTGCTATACAATTATCAGCAAATTTAAAATTAATAAAGAAAGTTAAAATTGCATAATTAAAAAGTTTTTAAATAAAAGTACCAAATCTATTTGAAAACTATTTTTGTATCCATTTCAGTATCAAATCATCAGTTAATCATTTCTATTACAAATTTATTTCATTTTTGAAAAAAATTAATAATTTGAAATCTCAGACAGACGAGCTTTCATCGAGACAACATTTTTGCTCGACTTTCATTCACTGAAAGTAGTTCAACTTCAAAAAATAAATTCATGCCGTCATCCCAGTCATAAACCATCATCTGTACTTCTGCCTTACATCACGAGAGCCGCGTGTTATTACTCTGTACCTCTCTGGAGGCAGCCAGACGTGCACATAAAAAAATCTTCCTCGTCGTGGTAGTCGTCGCCGTCGTCGTCGTCGTTGAGCAAGTAGGCCGAGTACAGGGTAGGAGGAGATCCCAAACGAATCTCCAAGATCCCGAAACGACCTTGCCACTTAAGAGCGCGTGCGCGCGCGCAGAAAAAGCTCGTCTTCGAGGCACACGATTCGCGAGACCCGACACTCGATCTGACGAAACAGCTAGTGCGGTGTTGGATTACCCGCGCGCGAATAGTGCGCCAAGTTTAAACGAACCGAGAGTCCAAGCGCCGCGTCTCTAGCTGCACTTTCAATCTGAGTCGGGCGATGATTTTGCTTGGCCAACGGAGCAGCGATTTAATGGAAAATCGCGGGCAATTATGTATGGTGATTTTTCCTTTTTTTTTACAAAAGTTCTTTATGCAATGGACGTTCATTGTATTGTCAGATTTATTTTGGAAACTCAATCTTTTTTAATACGTGTGGTCATTTTTGAGTTTATCAAATAAATGCTTTTAAAGAAAATACTGAAAACTCTTCGACATCAAAACGATTGTAAAGATTGTAACAAATAGAAAAAATTGTTAAAGGTTAAGAATAATTCAAAGTTTTTTTTTTTAATATTCTTTCTTTATATCTTGTAAGATTAAAATTTATACTTATTTACTAAGTATTATTATGTAAAATACTAAGGGGTCGTGACATCGAACTCGTGACTTGCTGAATGACTCTTTTAAATATTGAAAATACCTATTATACCATTTTACAATGGTAATTGTGTGTCATCCTATAGTAATTTGCATTATAAAGAAAAATATACAAATGTCTAGACTAAAAATTCACATAAATATGTTTATGGCTTTTGAAATTCTATTATAATGAATTAGTTTAGTACTAATGAACAATATTTTATTGATAAAAGTTATCGCTAGAAAAAAAAATCTATATTTAATTTACTGTTATAAATCTAAATAAATAAGCGAGACAGTTGTCAACGTTCTAGAATTGTTCCACAATATCTAATTAATTTTAAGCTATATTTTATCTTCAAATCTTTGGAGTTTATATTCTACTTATTCGATCGTCACCACCAAATCATTGATTTGAAGTTAAACACATTATTCTTAGTTAATTCAGTATTTCGCCTGCTTCATATTTTTGCAATAATAACCAAGTGAAATGAGATTTTGTACGCAATCGCATTTATAATGACGATTGTATAATGCACGGTAAAAAGTCGTACGAGAAATATTTTGTTTTCTCGCACTGAAATAGTACATTATGTAACAAGGGAGAAAAGTCGCTCTTGATTCCCGCGGGTGGGTTCACTGCCCGAGCGAGTGTATTGAATAAAGAAATATTTTAATAAATGTTATATTTAATATTTAAGTGCATTATTTATTGAAATTTGGCTTTTTATATAGAATTTAGTTATTTGTCGCAAAAGCGGGAAATATAACCAGATTTCCCGCAAAAGAGGGAGATATGGCAATATTTCCCGCAAAAGAGGGAGATATCATCAAATTTCCCGCCAAAGAGTAAAATATGGTCATATTTCTCGCAAACATTAAATTTGTTGAAAGAGAGAGACAAATCTAACTTTGGTTCCGTTTTTTGAGGGAAAAAGTGGCTATATTTGTTGAGATGGGAATAAAATAGATTTGTTTTTCTGTGGAATTTACTATTTGAAATGATAAAAAGAATTATATTTTTCATCATTTTTATTATAAATTTAAAAATGTCTCTTACTACAAATCTACGTAGTAAATTTCAAAAGATGACGCGTCTGTTTCTTGCTTACGAAAATAAGTTTTTTCTCAGATATCTGACGTGTGGATTTTTATGAAAAAATACAATATTCTATTGCTCAAATTTGACAAATTTATTAAAAAAAAAACACTTCGTTAGATATTTCTTAACCATTCGATAAAGATAAATTGAATTTGGGAAAACTAAGTTTCAATGCGTTGGTACCAAGTTTTTATATGATTAAAAATACATGTATGATTTCTAAATGGAGAATATGTAATAATGATGACATTCCAATTATTGTTTTAGGGCCGAGAATTGGTTGCAAACGATAGGATACATATCGACAGTGTAGCAGGTATCTCGAGGCTGACGCTCGACGGGATCACAGCCGACCAGGCCGGCAAATATGCAGTGTCAGTGGAAAACGCCCTCGGAAGCGATTGTCGATTTGCCAGTGTCGCTGTTGAAGGTGAGACTACACGCCATTGATTTACCTAAAAGATGATAAATCATGTACGCAGCCAATGGCATTCTTATTCAAAATATATGATAATCCTACCTAGTGACTACGTAATATAGGGACCGGAACTACAACAATATGGAATTTACAGAATCGTTGTATTTCACAAAGCACAACGCTCGTTCTCCAAAGTCTTAGAAATATAACAATAGTCTAGTTAATAATACACAAGCTTCAATGTATACAGTTTCAACAGCAGTAAAAAGCCTCTCTTCTCTATACCGTCTAAAGAAGCGTTTGCATAAATCGCGCTCAGCGACTTCACAACTCAAAATCTCCGTCAAAGATCCGCACCCGCGATAACCATATTCAAGCCAATATTTTACAAACGCGTATACATACACTTATTACCGAGCGGCAAAGCCGCTCGAGCCATTAAAAAGCGCATATACAAATTGACACGAAAAGATAGCACTCTCCCGCGAGTTGATCCTTGGACGGGCGCGGTACAGTGAAAGAGACAGAGACACACACGCAGGGCGGTGGGGAAGAAAAAAAGGAGACAGAGCGAGAGGCCCGATTAAAACCCGAGCCGCGCCGCGAGTGCATTTTAATGAGCGGAGTAGGTAGAAGCGCGCGAGCGGGAATATATACTATACGGTCCAGTTCCTGGCGAGGCGAGGGCTCTCCGATGACATCTCCGTAATTATGGGACCGCGCGCGTGCGCGTAAGTGAGGAGCCGTCATTGTCGAAGCCCTCGTGCCCGTGCACGCACGCACTTAACGGCGTCTTGTTTGCGTTTCTTTTTCGCTCGGTGTGTGCAGGCGCGGAATGAGCGTTATATATCGATCGCGCCGACTGATTGATGACGTACGTCGTGAGATTATGTAGAGAAGGTTGGGGTAAGTTTTTGGCTGGCAGATGCGGCGATAAGGGTGGGAGTATTTTTAATTACCATAGTGCGTTGTAATGAAACTCGGACTCCGTGCGCGTGGTATATGTATTTTGTCATCACATGGGCCAGGCGCGGTTCGAGAGGTAGATGTATAGTAGTGTGATATAATTATACTTTTCTTTTATGGCTTGTATATGGTGTTTTGCAAAGCGTTGGTCTTTTTTCTTATTTCTCAGCGTGTAGGATAGCTATTTAGTGCAGATAGTGCGAGTGTTATAAATTGCGGTGCGATTCCGTAAATGTTTAATTTCATGCAATTATTCATATAGATTTATCGCTCGAGATAATGGCTTACAAATTGGTGTGCCGATATAAATAAGTTGCTTGCAATATATATACTTTTTATCTTACGTATAATGAAATTTATTAGCATTTCTTGTAAGCTTTTATTATTATATGTAGTGACTGAAATGACCGACAAACTTTTAGTACAAAATAATTATGTGATGCGCCTTTTACATTGAAATTGTTGAAGTCGGCATTTATTTATTTTCATATAGTTGCTTTCATTAGAATGGTTCTATAAATAGACGTTTGAATTACTTATAACAAATATTTATCATTTGTTCGTATAAAGAATAGTATATATAGTTTTGTTTCATACAGAATGCCTGTTGAAACTTTTATTTTCAAAAGTTTTTTTACAAAAAGCATTTTAAAAGCTTTGACATGACTTGTGTTTGCAAGATTAGTTAGCAGACTAAAATACAACTTCAACACCTGAACAAACACCGGGCCGAACTCTCTGAAAAAATATTCTCCTCGTAAACAATGCGAGCATCTGACACCGAGTCTGAAAACCAATAATTTTCGTTCTTTCTATCTGGGATGGTCATAAAGTTTTCGTTCTAGAGGCCCGCTATAACTTTTGGTATAACGTAAAGAGAAAAAATGCTTCACACCCGTGGACGTGCTGAACTTTTGACCTTTCGTTTTTTAAACGTAATTGAAATTTTGTATCTTTTCATTTTTATGATAAACAATAATAGAAGGACATGCAAGAAATCTTTTAATTAAAAATAAAAAATTGAATATAACATAATTAACATATTGTTCTTTCAAGTATACATATGTAATAACATAACAAAGAGTCTATTCCAATAATTTAATACAAAATACTATTGAATGAAAAAACTTATTGGCAATCTTATTCCTATCACTGCGCGGTAACACTTATTTATTTACACCAATTTCAGCTTTATGCAAATTCGAATTTTCTTTTAGGATTAATAGTAATTATGCGATTACTCAAAATTCCAGTATTTCTTTACACGAATTAGCACCGATTGCTATATCCAATTAGTCGCGCAACCTTCGTGAATTTGGCCAACATTCATTATCCCTAATGGCAATTGTGCGATAAACATTAATTCATAATATGAAAACGACAGAAACTAAACTAAATATTCACACGATTTCCTTATCGCATAGGACCGCCGGAGCCGCCGTGCGATCCACCCCGCGTGAGTCTGCTGCGCTGCGAGTCGTCGGGCGATTACGGGGCGAGCGTCACCTGGTGCTCGCCGGCCTACGACGGCGGCTGCGCCCTCACCGGCTACACGGTCGAGTGCCGGCGCATCGGCGAGCTCGCCTGGCGCGCCGTCGCCGAGAACTGCCACAGCCTCAGCCACGAGGTGCGCGAGGATCTGCGCCCGGGTGCCGCTTACCTCTTCCGCGTGCGCGCCCTCAACGTGCACGGGCCCGGTGAGCCCAGCCCCGAGTCGCGGCCCTTCAAGGTGCCCTTCGCCGACATGGACGACGCCGAGGATAAGCTGAAGGTCGAGGAGGATGAGGCTAGCATGGAGGACGGTGAGGACGCGATATTTAATTATTTTTTCATTCATTTCTTATAATATATGAATATTAATGTACGATGTCTTAACGGTGTTAGCTCTTATGTTGATTAATATATGAGAACTCAAAATCAGATATAGAAACGATATACTTTATTTCGCATTGATTGTCGTGAGAAATTTTGTAGTCAAAAGTACGAAAACTCGATAAATATATAAGTATAGACATATAAAAAACCGCATGTAAGAGCCATAACGGGATATAAACTCAGAAAATGGTCAAATATAGAGGTATCAGAAGAAGGTATAAATAAACCAATTAACTGTCTATGTTTAACTGAACTCATTCTTTATCTACTTTAGTTAATCAACTTGAGCAATTCTAACTCACTCTGTTCGCCAATAAGTTAGACTATTTTAAGAAACAGCTTTTTGATATACACTTTTATCTCAAGTTAAATCATCCTCGAGTTGCGATCTCGCTTAAAAATTCGACCATTCTAACGAACTTGTAACCTAAATTGCAGAAAATGGCGAATTCGACGATAAGGAGGTGGTAGCGGAGGAGGGTCCCCTCTTCAAGGAGCGCTACGCGTTGCACGAAGAGCTCGGTAAGGGCCGCTACGGCGTCGTCCGCAGAGTCATCGAGAAGAAATCTCAGAAATCGTTCGCCGCCAAATTCGTGCGCACCGTCAAGGCTTCAGATCGCCAGCAAGTAGGGGAAGAGATGAAGATCATGAACATGCTCAGGCATCCGAAATTGCTCCGACTGACGGCGGCCTTCGAAAGTCCCAAGGAAATCGTTATGGTTATGGAATAGTAAGTAGACCAATATAGGCATTGTTATTTGAATTTAATTGTGGTAGTATAGTTTCATATATTGAGTTTTTTTTAAATTTGGAATCTTTTTCAAACATATTACTCAAAATCGCGGTTCGTTTAGGTAGTATTGTTGACTCCAAAAGAAATTTAAGAGCGTATAATTGTTCGAATAAGGTCTAATTAGCGATATAATTACAATTTCCAAAATGGAATAATTTATGGTTTCTATATACTTTACAAATTTCAAACTAATTACAATACTTAAGTACATAAGTACGGACTTTCATGGCACAAATATCCGCGATTACTTTAAATTATCGTCGAAAAAATATATATGTAAATTTGTGAACCTCAAAAATTGGATCAACACTTTAACGGTTAACTGTTTCTTTAGCATATCCGGTGGAGAACTGTTTGAACGAGTCGTAGCCGACGACTTTACGCTCACCGAAAAGGACTGCATTCTCTTTATGCGGCAAATCTGCGAGGGTGCCAGATATATGCACGAGAACAAAGTTGTCCACCTGGACTTAAAGGTATTAACTACTAACTACTTATAGCATAGTGCTAACCTACTTATTTACGCGATATACTGGCTTTGATAATGTTGAGCTACTTTACTTTTCATAATTGCAGCCTGAAAATATTATGTGCCACACGCGAACGTCACATCGTATAAAATTGATTGACTTTGGCTTGGCGCAAATACTCAGCCCAAGTCAACCGGTGAGAGTACTCTTTGGAACCCCAGAATTCATTCCCCCAGAAATCATAAATTACGAACCAATCGGTACGGAGTCTGACATGTGGAGCGTCGGTGTCATTTGTTATGTTCTGTAAGTTTACTTTTGTTCTTGTAATTTGTACTTTTATACTTGTGCTATTTTTTGTTATTAACTTTTATCATTTTTTTTCTCATTCAGGTTAACTGGATTATCACCATTTATGGGTGATAATGATGCCGAAACTTTTGCGAATATCGTTCGAGCTGACTACGACTTCGAAGACGAAGCTTTCGACGCTATTTCAGCAGATGCTAAAGACTTTATCAGTAATTTATTACAAAAGAAAAAAGAGTACGTATAAAATTAAGAAAAAGTATGAGCTTCAAAATTTAAGATAAATGTTAGAATAGATTTGTTATAAATTATTAGTACGGTATTACAGAAATCCATTTGACGGAAGAATTTACCAGTTAACATGTTAAATTTAGATAAAATCATTCACTTATTTTCTATTTTATATTTCCGTCTTATCTTCTATTGTCAATTATTAATGGTATAACTCATGCTAAAAATGTAAAAGACTAAACGTTTTTGTCCAACGTTAAACAAGGCTAATTGGGGGATTTTTAGATGTAGGCTAAAAAGCACATCAAATTATAGTAATTGATTGCTTGTAAATTTACAGATTAAGAATGTCCGCAAAACAATGTCTTAGTCACTCTTGGCTGGCTCAACACACGGAAAATATGAGCAGAGTTGCGCTACCCACGGATAAACTAAAGAAGTTCATTGTTAGAAGAAAGTGGCAGGTTTGTACAATGCATATACTATTAAATTACGTAATATGCGACGTACAATGCATATACTATTAAATTACGTAATATGCGACTTTGTTTTTACAGTGTGTAAGTTTTCATGCCTTTAATTTATCAGTTTTAATAATAAAAAAATTTTTTTTTTCATTGGAAGTTTTTTGAACTAATACTTTTAAATAATACAAATCGATGAGGTTATAGGAAAAAGTTTTAAATGTTATTTTGAATAAGATTAAACCTATTTTTGATCAAGGGATATTGAAATTCTATTCTTTCATGTTTGATACAAATTATGTTTAACTATAATGCTTACTGTAATAGTTTGTATGTGTTAAAGCAATATTTTATGTTGTACATGAGACTCAAAAATTTTAAAAACGTACTTTTTATATATTTTCATTATAAAGTATTCAATATATCCTCATCTTAAATTAAAGACAATGCTATATATTTATTGCCATTTTGAAATCTTTTGTCATTACAAATAGAAAATATATCCCGCATGTGTTTTGTTATTTCTAACGTTTGAAGTGTGCTTGTGTGCTGGCTTTTGTTGT
>JAPYZP010003524.1:0-21794 GCA_030522985.1 Torymus sinensis | reverse complement strand
TAAATAACGTAATTTTAATGATTTTCAATTATTCATTACAAAGAACATTAAAAATACGTTGTAACAGCCGATACACGAACTTTCTAGCATTTTCTAAAACATTTTAATGTAATACTGTGCCCAAGCCCCAATACGTTGCACCCTTACCAAAACCGTTTCCCTCATTTCCACGTTAATTTTCACCCGTAATACAGGATCAAAGTTACAGCCGGATCAGCCCCATGGTTGCCAATATTGGTCGCAAAACACGTCTTCCCTATAAAAGTTAACACCGCTTTACTGTCAATTCATTAAGGGAATCCAGCGCCTCGGCTTTAATCCCCGCACGCGCGCGCGGCAACCCAACAATTTGCGAGCGCGCGCGCGTGCAACCGAAAGGTCGCGCACACGCCCGGCCCGAGAAAACTACGCGAGCGCGTGCGGCGCAAATCTCCCTTCTGATTGCACGCGCGCCCTTTTTCCTTTGTCGAGCGACACGCGCGAGCTGTGCAACAATGTGTCAGAGCGCAGGTATTCGCAAATATACACGTGTATATAAACCGAATTTCTCGTCTCTCCGTGTAAACACCGCCGCTATTTTCGTTACATCATTCATCTCAGCTATTAACGCACCACACAAAAAATGCATATAGATATATATATATACCTGCGTTATTTCGACCGGCTTGCTACTATAAAACATATCGGATAAAGGAACGCGCAAAACGTTAATAATCGTTGCGAGGGGGACCGAAAAAAACGATCCGTCATTTGACTTTAAAATGCGCTCCCGCGTGCGCAAAAATCAACATAATAATAATCCACCGTATAGTATATTAGTATGCATATTTTTCGGCGCCACGCGCAGCTCCTCGCGCCTGTTGCTCCACCTGTATATATATCACACACGCGCTGTGTATCTCCTTCGTTTTCGCCCGCCGCGCGTTTTATTACTAAGTCTAATTTCGGGCAAATAATTCCCTCACAAAAATTGCGCGCGGGAGAATTGTTTTAAAAGGTTAACATATTGCAACTTCCTTCGTAAACAGACCCACTCCCACAACGCGCGTATGAATAATGGCGCGATTACACGACGCCCACGCGCGCGATTGTTTTCTCATTGCCGCGCGAGTGTCTGTTTCTCATTGCTCATTACGCGACATTGTTTGTCTCCGAAATACCAGGCGGAAGAGGCGGTGAATATGTGAAAGTTATTTTCGGCCCCGCGGCAATTTATTCGTCGAGCCGTGAACTGTGCGATCTATCGCGAGTATATAAGATCGACCCGCGATATGTAGGCAATTATGCGCTCTTTACGTGGACAGCTTATATATATATACGTAAATAATCGGGACGATGACGCGTGCGAGCGACATTAAAACTATTTTGTCATCCCGTTTCCAACCGGCTTATTTATAAAACTAACCAATTTCACGTTACCTATAAAACTCTCGAGGAATTCAGATTCGCTTTTTTTTGTTGTGTGTTTGGTCTCCGGAAAAAATTGTTTGCCGCATTCTACCTGCCAAACATGTTTTCGTCACCGCACCCCTCGTGCGCAATGTTCTCACCGCGACACCTCCGAAAATTTCCAATTCCGCGATAAGCCGCTACCTAATTACACTCTTACAGAGCCGCAGGCGGCGGGATTTTCACGCGTGGCGCGGCGTAAGTACGGGTTTTTCACGCCCATTGTTTTCTCATTAAGATCTGATCTCGTATATATCCACTGCCAAGCCAACGACGATGCTCTTATTTCGGTAATAAAATCACGTAGGCCCGATGCGTATACGCTCGCGCATAACCCTGGCAATTATTATATTGCCGGCCACTTCGGACCAGCTGCGGGCAGTTTCGTCCTGAAATGTGCTGCGCGAACCGAACGACTCGCGAAATTTGCATTCATGCTTTTAATAACTAGTATTTTAATTCTGCACATATATATATACGCACAATGTATCGCGGCCTTGATACTTCGAACGTTCTCTCTCTCTCTCTCTCTCTATCCGACCTTTTATTCTTTTTCGAACCGCATCCATATTTTACGCACAATTAACGCTCGGCGCGGTTGCCAAAACACACTGCACATCCTCCTTCCGCGTCTTCCACACGCACACGCATAGCTAACCATCCATCACGATCCCCCTCGTATACCCGCGCACAAAAACCTCCGTCTTATTTCGCCATCTCTCCTCGGCGAACTCGAGCAAAACGAACCCACACACACATCCCTCTCTCTCTCTCTCTCTCTCTCTCGTGCTCAGCGGCGCCTCACCGAGGCCGTCCGAGTTTCTTGCTCTTGAGTCTCTCGCGTTCGCGGCGAACGAAGGCGTTCTACAAAAACGCGCGCTTGGAGGGAGAGAAAAAGAAAGGTGCTCTCTTCGCCTCTTTTGCCCCCGGTGAGGGAGAGGAGAGGAGAGAGAGAGAGAGGCCGACGGCCGAATAAATCCCGAGGCCCCGTCGGCGCGAGCCTCAGTTTTCCGGCAACCGACGTATTGAGCGGAGACAGAGAGAGAAATACATACACACACACACACGCGCGCGAGAGCACACACTTCCGGTACAAGCCGGGAAGAAGAATCTCGCGCATGTAGAGAGAGAGTGGGGGAGGGAAGGCGTGGAAAATAGAATAGAACTCGCGGATGTGTGAATCGTAGAGTATACTAGAGCAGTCGGTGAGAGAATCTCCGTGTGATCTGAGATCGAGGTATATAAGATAGATATAGAGAGCGGAGGCGCACATGCGCCTGGTACTGTCACTGCTGCAGCATCAGCTGAAGAAGAAGAGCAAGATGACGACCGCCGAGGGCAATACCCTGAACTACGTGTTTCAGCACTCGTCGATACTCTTGTCGGTAAATATCATCGTGACAGAGGAGCTTGGGGAAACGAATAATGTAAACATATATTTGTGCGCGTGGAAGTTTTCTGACAGCTTAATAAGCTACATATAGTTGAAATCGCGCGAGAAAGTGTGCGAAACACCGCGCGCTTCTCTAACTTTCACTAGTTGTATCGTCGTGTAGCATCTCTGTTATATATATATTGTACGATAATCCAAGGCCCTCGCGCCTGTGTATAATCGTATATAATAAATAAAAACGATGCATGTCACCCGCGCCTTTTTAATACAACAAAAAGGGATATATACGCGCGAATTCCCGACGATAACCGGTCTCCCTGCGCGCAAAAATCGATACAGCAGATATGTTTATTATTATTATAGAGACGTGAATTTCAGGTTCGCGCGTATATATACCCCGCGTCAATTAAAATACCGCGAAAATATAGTGCGCACCTTTCCACATATTCGCGTACGTGCACACAAACACACATTCTTGCGTATAACAGACACTCCGGAAAAGGTCCACCCGGCGCCAAAGGTCGGCCCGCCCGCTATCCATCTTCCCACTTCCCTCTCCTGCGTCCTTTTAATTCTGGACCACTTTTAGTGCAGGCACGCGGTATTTCCCCTTGGCGCTAAAATTAACCCGCTCGGCCTTTTTCAATTGGTGTACATACATACACGCGTGTATGTATAGGTGCGATAGTACACGCGATAATTATGAATTTCCCGTTGCGTAACACAAACGTTCGGTCGGCCGTTGACTGCGCGATCGATCGATCCCGCGTGTGTGTATGTGTAGCAATATAGGTTTTCTGCGATGTGAAAAAAGGGTTGTTTGGTAGAAATTCGCGTGTGTGTGTGTGTTGAGCGAGGTATTTGGGTTGGTGGAAACGTTTTTAATGGGCAGCGACGGTGGTACAATAATAGCCTCTCGCGCTCGGTTTTCGAGCTATCGGGCGTTATTAGCTTACACGGCCGTTCGTAAATATTGTGCGCGGCGGCGAAAATTCTTGGCCTCCGCCGAGGTGATTGATCGTTAGTTCTTCCTCCTTCCTATACGCGCTTTTATCGTTTGATGTGTGTATTTTCGAGAGATTTTATCCGCGTTTGGGTAATTAAACTGTCCGCACACGCCACACCGTCGGAACGTTTGTATCTGATGACAATTTTTATTCTCCTCTCTATAATTACGCATTGTTCGCGTAGCTTTATCGAAGAATCATTGTTTGCCGCGCGCATCCATATATATATAATACTCGCCAACTTTCTCTCCTCGTCGCTGCGGTTTCGACATGCAAAATGCGAATCCGTTGCAGCCTTGACCTTCACACTCTCTCGAGCGCGTCTACCTACCAACCCGGCATTAAACTTTAATGCGATTAACGCTCGCGCGAACAATGAGAATTTTTTTTTGTTTCTTCTTTCGCGAATTAAATATATAATACGCATCACGCGTGATTAATGGATCGGATGTAATTGGCGATTTATCGGCGCGGCTTTTTTGCATAGCTGAATTATATAATAATTAATACGAAGCTGCTGCTGCTGCTGTCGATGCATTATGAAATATCGATGCGAGCGAGTGCGTCACGTGCCGGCAGCTGTTGCGCGCGGCGGTGGCATGCAAATGTACGAAGGAGGAGGAGGAGGGCATACGCGTGAATTCGCAATTCACCGAGTCTCGCCGCTCGTCGAGCGAAGAAAGTCTGGAATATTTTCCTCGTCTTATGCGGGAGGAGATATCGCTCGTAAATCCAAAAAGTTCGAGACACGCCGAATTAATAAATGTCTTGGCGTTCGCGTGGCTGTCTTCCGCGCTATTTTCGCGCGCTATTAAAAGTATTCGTAAAAAGCTCGATGGCCTCTTCTACTTTTTTATCGTCGTCGTCCCCTCGGTGATGTCGTTATTTTGTTCTTGGCTATGAGCTTCGGAAAATCAAGGTGCGAGCGATTAAAAAAATGTATGGGGTGGGAACAACCCATTTAATTTTCAATTTTAAGAAAAAATCTTTAATTTTGATACATTGTAGTCCTTTGCTAAATGTGCAGCGTGTCAAAGAGCTTTTTTTTTTTCTGAAAATTCAAAATTGAACGAGAACACACAAAGCGAGGCGTTGATCACTCGGTGGCGATTCTCGCGGACAATGGGCTCATTATCTCGAAGTGCAAACTTGAAAAAAATAAAAAATAAAGTAAAATACATAGTTGTTATTTTTAGCAAACGAATGTGTATATAGCCATAAAGGATAAGTTATCGCGGCGATAGGGTATCGGTGATTATGAAATTGGTAGTTTACACAGCGGGTTATTTTTAAAGCTTACGGACCACCAATCGACAAAAAAAGAAACACTGGATAGGTATAATTATAATATACGTTATTATAGAAAAAAGTTTTGCAAGTCCGAAGAAACGTATAACGCAATAATCACGCGCCTTCAACGCTCAAAAACCGGTTCGCCGATCTACCCGCTCACGAAATTTACTTATATCTCCTCGTCGTTCCTTTGTCTCTTCTTCTATACACGCGCTCGTAAACTGTCGCGAGGCGCAATTTCAGATCATCGTACGCGAATGGGCGCCAATTACCCGCGCGCTCCGCACCTATCCAGGAAATTGATTCTTTATTTTATACCCGCGGATGGGACGGGACGGGATAGATTGGCAAGAATGTTGTTTTTGTATTATCGCTTGCGCAAAAACGTTGTTTAAAGCCTCCGTCGTGCGGTCAAGTCCAAATGGCTTCGTGAATAATAAACGCCGAATTGGCCGGGGCTTGCGAAACGCGTTTTTGGCAATAATAAACGAACGCGCGCCGATGCAGCCGTCGCCGTTGATTTGAATTTTCATAAAATGTCGGTGTCGAGGTATAATAAACATATATTGATATTCGAGGGTAAAAAGAAAACGGTGTAACGGAATTGATTATATTCAACGTAATCTGTGTTAAGCCGATTTAGGGTGCGCATATTAATGGGCAGTTTAAAAAAAAATAACGAGATCGATAAAAAGTTTACGATTTACTTTTTATAATAAACGGGATAAGAGTGCAATAACGAGACTAACTACTGATAATTAGCACTTTATTAGCCGACACGTACACCTACTGACCTATCCTAGCGCGACGCATCACGGGAAATCGAGCAAATCCGGATGATCCGAGGCACGCCAGCGGCGGTGTGTGTCTTATATGCACCGGCGATCTGTTCTTGGCGCCGGACGCGCTCGGAATTTTCACGTGACTCGTTTTATACGTACGCGCGAAGGCCGGTGTTAGACACAGCGCGGAGGCTATAACCCGATTATCGGATTTCCGAGGCGACGATGGATTGGTTTTAATGGCGATAGTTGAAGAAAGTAATTCATTACTTCGAGTGTGAAATTTCCGATTGGATTATTGGTATTATATGATATACATCTATTATATCGCGATCTCTCTCGAGTGCCTCTATTATCCGAATTTGAGTTGTATCTCTTTTTTATACGGTTCGATACGTAATCTATACGAAAGCTGTGCCTAAATTAAATCAATCAACGACAGAAATTCTTTTTCTTTATTTGAGAGAGGCTTATTAATTTTTTTTCGAAAAAAATAAAACACTCCAGAATGCATAATCCGCAAATTATACCTCGTCAACAAGCGCGGCAGCTATAAGGAAAAATTAGGCGCGAGATATCGCAATATACATATTCTCCCAGGGTGTATAGTTTCTTTCTTTTTTTTTCCCCGTTACATAAGCGAGTGTTTTTTGGCACACACGCTCTCGAGATGACAATCTTTGCGCGCGTGCGCGCACGCGTACAGAGATGTTGTCGTGAATTGTCGCGAGATTAAAATTGACAAATAAGTATTTTTAACAATGATGAGCCGGGCCAGAATCTTCAACTGGTGCGGCACGAGCGGAGCATACACGCGCGTATTATAATGAACGCGATTGTTCGAGTTTCTGCGAATATAGGCCTTTTCGTCGCAGCAACGATATCACACCACCGCGCGAGCGCAGCGGAATAATATTTACGATTTCCCGAAATAAGAAAAAAACAACAAATACACCAATCTTCGTTTCTCCTTTTTATCACGCCACTCATAAAAAAATATGAAGAAACTGCTGATTCCACATACGAAAAAAATCTAGTTTCAACGAGTTCGCGCTATCCGTCTCCTTAAAAAGCCGTAACTCTTAACGACCACGTCGTGCATCCATATCGTATCGTCTTACCGCTGTTTACCCCGATGCAAATCGCCAGCAGCACTCTGATCAAGCGCGCGAGCTAATCGCTCATGTAACACTCGCGCCGCGCGCTAATCATCTGCCATCCACAGCGGCTACTGCAGCAGCCTCCTTCTAATCCCATTGTACATATATAGGGGGTTACGCTTTCGCCGACGAAACGTGCGCCCGGCGTCACGTGCTTTGCGATGAGCGCACGTGAGAGAAAATAGAGAGAGAGAGGCGCGTTGGATAAGGCGCAAATGTTACGTAAATTCGAGAGATCGCTGGGTGTGTGTGTGTCAGTCTGTAGGAAGGGACGGAAATAGAAGATGAGCGCAGGCATGGCTCTGCGATTTCGGCCGGATTTCATTGCTTTTGCGAAAATTTAAGGTGGTTTGATTACGTGTGTGGATACTTATAGGAGGAAAGTTTACGGATCCGAGAGTGAATTATGATGTATTTTTATAACAATCGATCGCTATATCTGTCATTTGATTTGAGATTAGGTGTATTTGTGGGATAATCGATTAATCATGTTTAAGTGGAATTCGGAGGTTATCGGAGGCGGCGCTCCAGAAAATTCTTCAATTTGATATACATAAGAGAAATCGTATTTACAGCTATCGCAGCTCAATGATGTAGTTTAAAGCTAAAATAATCGATACATACGTGCATGCGCGTGCTACCGGCGAGAGAACCTCGACCTCTTTAAATTTATAATTCATCGCGTACTAATAAGGGTAAAGCGCGGGGGGTAATCAGGGTCGTGCGCGCGATCGCGATATATATAATACTCTCTCTCTCTCTCTCGAGTTGTATATATAGGTGACGACCGACTGTTTTGGTGATTTTAGGCGATTAAACATTAATTTCCGAGCTTCCGATAGCCGACAATTCTCGGTGAGTAAGTCTCATGAATTATTGAGCAGCGCTGCGCGGGAATTGTGCATTGAAATGTGACATAAAGAGTTTGAATTTTAATTCTATAGACGCGGCTGCATAGGAAAGAACTTCTAGAAAATAATTTTCAATTTTCGTTTACGTATATATAGACTGAATATTCTTGCTCCAAAACCCATTTACCGTCTTTCCTCAACCGCGGCACGATCGTCGTCTCCTTCCCGCTCTCTCGCGAGACAAACGGAAGAACCGCTCGAAGTAAAAAGCTCACTCGTGTACTATACTCGCTTCTCGCGTGTGATGCCAACAAGTATAGCATTTAGCTCGCGGCATTGAGGCGCAGCGAGTCGCGCGCGCAGCATCAGGGCCGCGCATCGGTGAAACGACCTCGCGCGATGCGATGCAGCAGCCGCGAGATAAGCCGTTATTAATTGGCCGAAAATACGTATCACATTCTTCAGCTCCGCCGCCGCCGAGGCTATTTATAGAACGATCTTGCTTGGAAAGTCGGCGCGAGAGACAATGTTTCCTTTTTTCCCCCCTCTCTCTCTCTTGGTATTTATTTTATTCGTAAACACGTGTAAATTGCGGCCGTTGTTTTGAATACAATGACGCGAACGCGCGAGAGAGAGGCGGAGTATTGAGACGTGCGAGCTCTGATAGTTTATTGCGTCGCCGTCGTTGAGCGAGAGAGATAGAACGGCTTTTAAATAGAAGAGACGCGTGGAACGCTTTGTTTTTGCTTCTTAATTTACGGCGCGGCCGAGCGCACGCCGCTAGTTGAAATATATTCGAGATATTTTGAGAGAGAGATGGACGCTGCTGGAGGCGGCTGACCTGAAAACGCACGCGCAAGGATCCAACATGAGAATGACTTTGAACGAGTTCTCGAAACAAAAAAAAAAAAAAAAATTTTCTTAGAATTGTGTAAAATTAAAAGCTTTAACGAATACGAGTACGTGCATTTCTTCAACCTCCCGTTCATCCTCCGTTTCAATGCTCCGAAGCAGCGTAGCCTTCCCCCCGAAAAAGCCCGCAGCCGTTACCCAAATCTTCGAAAGCAAAACAAACCCCGGGGCGAGCGCTCGCGCGAGTAAACACATCTGAATCAGCTGTATAACCTCGGCTCCAATTTTCACCATCTTCGCTCCCCCTCTCCCTTTCTATCGCATACATACATATACGCATAAAGAAAGTCTCTTTCCCTCCCTCTCTCCCTCAAGGCCACTGGGTCACAGTCCTCTGCTCCGATAACTTCACCGAACTTTTATTATACGGGCGCGGTCGCGCATAACTATATAACCGAAGGGAATTGGGCGAGTGGCGCATCCCCAAAAAGTTGACCGACCACGAATAGACGCCAGGATGAAACTAATTGTGATCGATGTTGTTGCGAACAAAAAATTTTAATCAAATTTATTCGTCCCAATGATCGGTAATTTCTTATAAAGCTAAAGCTTGTAAAATTATAAAAATTTTAGAAACCGATGCTTCAACGATTTTTGTTAGGTAAATTGGATAAATAAACAGTTTTTTTTTATTTAAAGTTGAAAAATGACCGTACACATTAGAAATAGCTTGTTTTAGTTGTTTATTTATTAAATTTACGATCGATACAAAATTAAATATAGATATAATCAATCACAATATAGAGCAGACCAAAGTTTACAGATCACATATAGATTCTTTGCCCCCGATCTTCTCGATCGCCCCCTTACGGCCGCCTACGCAACAATTATTTATCATAACTGCTAGCCTGGAGTCACCAGCGCCAATCTCGGCAGTGGTGCTCACAGTACTCAAAAGGCTCCATTATCGCTGTACATTTATCACATATGTCTATTAGGAAGAACGGAATGTGGGAGGCTCTTTGGTTCAACCTAGCATACTCTTCGAATGGCATTATATTTTCGTGTACGATTATAACGAACCTTCTCAGGCAAGGCAGATCAAAGAGGGCAAAGACATCCGGGTCACACGCGTCCCATACGGAAACGACTAAGAATAGAGATTCAAGTTTCGGACAATTTCTCGCGATATCGGCTATGGGCAATTCGATATCGAGCCATCTCCTGTACGCTTTCAAATCGAGAGATCGGAGATTCGTCAGCTTGCCTAAGTTCTGAAGGTTGAGTGGAAATCGCAGGCAAAGGCTGTACCTCAGCTCGACGAGGGACTCGGCAAGTTTATCGGCAAGCTTGGCGGTGAGTTCGAATTTTCGGCAGTTCTCTATCTGCAGGAACTTGAGCTGACCAGGATCGAGATTATCGAAGTCGCTGGCCGTCAGCTGGTAATAGGAAGAGATCTCTAGCCGGCGCAGTCGTTTGTTGAGGCGGAACAGTACGTCCAGCCCCAAGTAGTTGCCGATTTGATCACCTGCGTCGCTGGAGCTCAACGCCTCGAGGTTGCTGCAAGCCAGCCAGTCTTCCTCGTTAAGCATTAAGTTACCAGTGTTCAATCGCTTCAGTCTAGGGCAGCGTTCGGCAATCCACCTGATCGTTCCCATTGGAAATATCACCCACATGATATCATCCCGTTCGAAGACGATCTCCTCGAGATAGCGGCCCGATCGTTGGAGAATCTTCTGCAGTATATGTTTCTCCTCGGTGATGTCGTCATCCGTTGATAGAATGTCCGTGCCGATTTTCAAACGCTTGGTGTAGGTGCTCCAGCTGGCTTCGCTGACGGCGTCCCAACGTTGGCAGACGCTTTCCACGCGTATCCTGTCGATAAAGGGCAGCTTGTTGAATATCATACCCAGACTGTCGTCGTCCAGCTCGTTGATTGTAAACTCATTTTCTACTGTAGCAGCGTAATTGTCGGCTTCCATGATGTATTTTTCAATCTTTAAGTTTAAAATTTTAAAAAGTGCGGAATCCAAACTTTAGCGCGAACTGTTTAGTCGGGACTACAAACTGAGACTGAGGAGTACTCTCCGAGTCTTGGGATAGTAAAGGGATTATACCGACATCCCCAAAAGATTTTGGAGTAGCGTCGCGCGAGGGCGCATATTATATACGACCCTTATACGCTTCGTTTCAGGGAAAGAGAAAGTTTTAAGCGCTCTGGCGTCGCTTTCCCATTTCTTCAGGAGCGTCTCTCTCTCTCTGTCTCTCTGTCTCTCTTTTTCGCTCCTACTGGAGTGCTCAGGTCAATAAACCCAATAGGGCCAAGGGGCAAAACGGCCAAGGTCGCAATGGCGGTATACAAGGACGAAAATGGAATCGATGCTTACATGCGCAGACATTTCTCGTGTATACATGTGTGTGTTGCACTTCGTTGGTATTGAATGGGTCTGAAGTTTGCATCGTCGGAGTCTCAACGAAATAATTTTAGAAAATGAATCGAAGTTATTAAGCAATGCTAATTTTATCTAAATATTTGTTATAAAGTTATTTGATACTATAAAACAATAAATCTACAAGCAAAAATCTACAAGCAAAATTGATATTAATTATTATAAACTTGAAGTAAAATCAAATATTTTTTTATTTCGATGCACTCCAACGTTGCAAACTTCAGACCCATGGTATTGAGAGGGGTAACGACCTACCTAATTAATATACTAAGTTTTTTTTTCCTGTTTGGGTGGTATTGATTTGGGTCTTTATCATGATAGTAAGGTTCATTTGCGAAGAAGTTACGCGCGTGCGTTCTGATCGCGATATACATTAATTGTACTTTTCACAACGTGCCGTTCATATATAAGTATATATCTATATAATCTATATATGTTCGCACGCGCGGTCACGTCGCGTGCGACGTGCTGTACGCTAATTCATTAGCGCCACCGAGATAAAGTAGCGTGCGTTTGCCTCGTTCGCTATAGCGGTTATTTTACACTTTCTCCCTCTAATATATAGTTTTAACGCAATACAAAACAAGACGATAACAACAAAAGCACCACAAAATACAGATACCCGGTAATACAAAAAAAAGTATTATACTTTAACGTTTTTGTTGGGATAATAAAATAAAAAAATGCCTACTTAACGTAATGGACAAAATTACGTAATCAGTAATTAGCCGAGACACTACAAGCAGCGTTATGTATTTTGCGCTATTGAGGCATAACCGTAATTGTATGCTATATATATATATGTGTACAAGCATTAGTGCGCCTGCATCTGTGCAAGTCAATATTATCAATGTTGAGTGTCAACAACCCCCCCTCGCGCGGAACCACGATTGTCTGTTTTAGAATAAGTGTTTTGGGCTACGGGTGCTTGAACGCACTGATCCTGCGGCACCTACCATTATATGTCTTCGCTTCAATATATCAAATAATATATATACAATTTATATGTGTACAATGAACCAATCTTATATATATATATGAACAGTAACTAACTAACGAAAAAAAACACTACCCATGAATACAAAAGCAAGCCACACTAAACCAAAAATGACACTGGATATGCGTAGTGTTTCAATTACAACCACCTATATGATAATATTTATTTTTCTTTCCTCCCAATTATGTGCCCTCTTAGCTGTGCCTCCATAGACTCTTTTCTACTTAGAGAAACTTAGTTTGCCATTTAGAGATAATGTATACCTGTGGACCGACTCTCTGTCTCACCTCTTTCTCTCTCTATATCTTTCTCTGTCTCTCTTTCTTTCTCTCTCTTTCTCTTTAGCAACCTCTATTGTAGTTGAATTCACACATGCCCAGAAACCCCTTGAGCAATGTCTTGTAGAGAAAATAATTGCACCGCAAGAAGCCGCGCGCTCGCTCGCGCGCGCGCGTTAGTCACTGCAACGAGAGCGGGAAGCACGTTCGTTTTTCTAATTGAAAAGGTTCATACCGTGATAATTGCTTCTTTCAAAAGAGCGACTTGTCCGTTCTTTTAATGACTCGAGAGTTTATCGAGTGATTAGAGGACGAAGCGAGCGAGATATATGTAGATTTAGGAAAAGAAGACGTGCTCTCCTCGTTGCAAACTAACTATATATGTTTAACGGATCTCTTAGAGAACTTAGCAGTAAATATTAGTGTTGTCGAAAGACGCTCCTCGAGATTTGAGAATGCCATATATTATATACAAATTGCACAATGAAAACACCCGATGCACCGATGTTGCGTAATCCAATATCGCATTACCGAATGACCGCGCAATCGATCGCTGATAACCCTCCAATCAGTGCGATTCTCAAATCTCGATCAGCCGACTTCGATCCCGATCTCTCTTCGTAATTTCACTCCTCCCCCCACCTGCAAGCGCAGATATATACAGCCGAAATAAGCCTAACGATCCTCCTTTGAAAATCTTGCAGGTACTGTCTATGAGCGAGGAGCTGAGGCGAGCCCTGTACGCGAACAGCGCCGTGTCCCTGGACGTGGACCTGATCGTGCCGGACCTCGTGGGCAACACCGAGATCCTGAGCGACGAGCACAGGGAACAGCTGTGCCGGCATCTGCCCGCCAGAGCGGAAGGCTACCTATGGACCCTCGTCTTCAGCACCAGTCAGCACGGCTTCAGCCTGAACAGCATGTACAGGAAGATGGCCAAGATCGAGAGCCCGATATTGCTCGTCATCGAGGACACAGAAGGAAACGTGAGTGTGACGTGCAACGAATTCGCCAAGTGCTGAAAATATTTGCGCATACGGAGATAGTGTGTGTATGCGCGGAATGGGTGATAAGAGATTCAAGGACTTTTTTGATTCCGATTCGATTCGATTGCGATTAAGAGCCGGAGATTGGCTGTGTGTACATAAAGTCGACTCCTGCAGCGCGCGCACTTTCAAATCGGTATTTGACGAAGAATTTTATTTTACGTCGAACCGGGTAATTTTGTTATCGCCGCGGTAATTATGTACATTTTTGAGGAATTAAAAAAAGATTTCGGCTGATTCATGTATAAGGCGATCAAGGAGGTTTCTGGAATTTCCGCGACCGATATTGCTAAAAAAAACAAAAATATTGCAAATTAGTCAAGTATCGAAACTTTCCGCTATACACCGCGCGCGCAGAAAATCATCTGTCAATAGAACTGGGTTAAACATTTATCCGCCAAACACGCGCCGCGCTCGCTGTATTTGTTGATACAACGTATAACTTGCACACACACACACGGCGAAGCCGTAACCTCTAATGCGCGCTAATTGTCGCTCCAGTTTCTCTATCTCTTATATGCTAGCGCCGTAGTCGACGGCTATTTAACGACTAAACGACTAATGCCCGGGGTATTAACGACGTTGCAGGTGTTCGGAGCTCTAACCTCGTGCTCGCTGAGAGTGAGCGACCACTTCTACGGTACCGGCGAGTCCCTCCTCTTCAGGTTCACGCCGAGGTTCCAGGCCTTCAACTGGACCGGCGACAATCTCTACTTCATCAAGGGGAACAACGAGAGTATGGCCATCGGCGCCGGAGAGTAAGTCTCAATTTACTGACCAGTTGCGGGGTATTGTTCTCGCGTGTTGACGTTATATAGCTTTTAAAAAGCTTTTATAGTTTATTTTTGTAGCTTTGGTTTTTTTTCTCAATCGTTTACTTTCTTCGAAACGCGTATGTAAATATCGTCGATATATATATAATTCGTACGACAAAAAACAAAGTACGAGAAAAATTGAACGGTTGTGAATCACTTATCGAAATTATTGAAAATGTATATGAGCATTGCTCTGGGTGCACTTAACATTATTTTTACGCACTTTTTCAAGGCATTTCGGTGTATTATTTACTTATGCTCGCGCGCGGATTGTCGGGTTTTATTGAACCGTAAAGAGCGCGGAATTCGTGATAATCATTATCCGCGCTTACACGCGAGAATGTACACAAACAATTCCAAGTTTATTTGCCGAACACTCATACGGAAGTAAACCTTTTAAATATTTTATCGATGTAAATGATCTTGAATTTGTTCACATTAGCAGCACTCTATATACCTTTTGCGCGCACCGCTATTACACCGTATAGATATAATTATTTATCAAAGAACCCTCCTTATCTTGAATATTTACCTTTACGCATGCCTCACACGCACGCGCACACTCAACTAACCCTGAACTCTCTCGTTACCTTCCAACAGCGGCAAATTCGGTCTGTGGCTGGACGGTGATCTGTACCAGGGCAGGACCCAGTCGTGCAGCACGTACGGCAACGAGCCGCTGGCCCCACATGAGGACTTCGTCGTGAAGACGCTCGAGTGCTGGGCTTTCATATAGGACACGGCCCCATACCAGCCGGCGGCTACGGTCACAGCGACGAGCGCTACCAGAACATCGTCGCCGCCACCGCCAGCGTCGTCGGCGCCCCAGCAGCCCAACCTGACCTGAAGCCTCGGCGGCGGCAGCAGCTTGCACGCGCCTGGCGCGCGCTTGTCTCTCTCTCTCGCTCTCCCCCCACATAGCGCGGAAGAGCAGAAGAACTTCGCCGCCGCGGCGGGGTGATGGTGATGCGCCGAGTGGAGGCTAGTCGTGTTATAGCAGACGCAAGCGCGCGTGTCCTGCTGTTTGGGCGTGTGCGCGTGTGCGCGAGGTGCGCTGTATGTTGTATGGAGACACGAGGATGGCGCATCCGCACACACGCACACACGCGCGAACGCGTGCGTAGATATAAATATATATATACACACGTACAGATATATAACACACACACACAGACACGAACACTCACCGATATGTTGTTTTTCTTTGTTGTCGCGGCGAGAGTGCGAGAGGAAGGCGGACACGCGCGAACACACACAGACACACATAGAGATATACACACATGGAGGTTTTTGTATTACAAAATGCGCAAGAGATGATGATGATGATGAGGAGGAGGAGGAGGAGGAACGTTGATGTATACCGAGGCGGAGATTCGATGAGAGATATATGCTTATGATGATGATGCTGATATATACTCTGTAATAGCCTCGCGGAGAGATATGCCTCGACTCATAGACTTCTTTTTTTTCGGATTAATCGTTAATTCCTCAAAACTCTTTTTTTAATTTAGGATATTTATTTTATTATATTATTTTATATACGTGTATTGCGTTATAACTGTGGAGATGAAGATTTAAAAAAGAAAAAAAAAAGTAACGAAAGGAAACATGCTTTCGCCCGGCCCGGGAGGTGGCACACTGTGGTATAGTGATAATTGTAACGATGATGATGTTAATGATGATTATGTTTAATGTGATGATGTGATGATCAATTGTGCGGCGGCCACCTCGGTCCGGGAGGGCGCACACAAACACACGACTATTGTTTTATACCTAAATGCGATTGTTATTTTGAATTGCGCGCGAGAGTAAGAGAGATGTAACTATATGGTGGAGAACAAAATTTTACTAAGCTGAATGTCAAACGTTTAGGAAATCGAGTGTTTTAAGATCGAGTTGCGTGGAGTTATATATATATATAAATGTGGAAAATCGGTGGGGCGAATGAAAATAAAAAGGAAAAAAAAAATAATACACGATGATTTTGAGAATTTGGCCAATGATGTGTAGCTCCATTACGCTAATCTGAGAAACAGAGAAAAAAAAAACGCAAAACTAACCGTTTGTTAATGTGTAGATATGTAGATAGTAAATGTAAATATATACATATATAATATTACAACCGTGTTACAGTGATTAATTTTGAGCGCTATGCATATGGACGAAATATTGTTTACACCTACAAGAAACAAAAAGAAAATAAACATACACGATGATAAAAATGAAGATACACGTTCACACACGTGCAAACGTATTAATTATATGTACGCGTTCGAGGCGCTGATGTTCGCGCATTTGACCAGTGTTTAGGATCTGAGAGAAAAAAAAACAAGTTATCTTATTATCTATTTAAGACGTTCATTATTAAATAAAAGAAAGAAGATTTCACCGATTAAACGAAATGGTAATACCGTTACTGTTATTCCCATTTTATCATTTTTAAAGGTACCAGTTCATTTGAACTCGAGACATAACGACTGTTTCTCGAAGCATACTGTTATTGTTACGTTTCGTCGCATGCGAAGTAGTTATGTACTGTCGTCACACACATACACACACGCAGACCTTCGAAGACAATTCGTGGGTCCCCGATGTACGCGGGGCGCCCCCCAGTTTATTGTTAATAAATCACTTTTACCGAATCACCGGAAGAACCTTGATATATAAAAAGCTCATGGAAAAAAAATTGACTAAGACAATTGTCATCTTGCTCACTCAAAAAAAAAATGTGTCATATTCATTAAAAAGATATAACCTAAAAATGGGAGAGCCTAATAGAAGTAAGAAATTCTACGAGCAGTGCTGTCAAACACATATTTTCTTTTTCTAAAAGATTCTATGAGAAAAAAAACCAACAAAAGATAAACCGTACAAGTGTAAAAGATTACCTATTAATGATGGAACGTATATTTAAAAAAAAATACAATTTTATTCGAGAAAATGCAGATTGTATGATGTTGATTTTTCTTTACTTGAACCGAAACGTTGTCTTGTATGTAGAGACACGCTTATATTCTACGTACGATCGTATACTAGTTTTCAAAGTAGATGGATCGCTGTGCTAATTCCTATTGGCCCGTTAAAAAAGAACATATCCTCGCTAAATTTGTAATCGAATTGCGAGTAGCTTTTTCGAAATAAGAACTGTTGATCTTGGGGGACTCTTTGGGGATTTTAAACGATCCCTAGATTTTTCGAAGTGATTTTTCTAAATGCGCGCTAAAACAAACGTTTTCAATAAAAAAAAAAGTATAAACTCACGACTAACATACGCACACGACGATGAATCACGTGTAAGCTTATGAGATAAACTATTAATAGTCGGTACATCCCAAACGTAACAAAATCGCGTTATAAGGTTTGTTAAACGACAAGTTTCATTGAATCGAGAGTGACAAAAACGGCAGACTATAGTCGACAATTCGATAAAGTTCAAAATAAATAAAATACACAAAAAAAGAAACGTATGAGAAAAACACTTCCAAAGTAGATGTCACGCAGGAGCATGCACAGATAAAGTCACGGTTTTAAACGGCGAGAGATTTTAATCGAATTCAAAACGATGAGAAAAATTAGACCGTTTTTGTAATAGCTAATTCGGAAGCTTGCTAGTTGTAGTGTGGATGAAAAAGAAAATGCATCGTAGCACATATATATACATTAAAATTAAGCGTTGATACGATATTAGTTTTGTCTAGAAGCGTATAATGCTTAGGTGGTCTAGACGTGCTCTTGTGATACCAAGCTGCTCCCCGATGCTTTGTCGAGCTGCTTTTGAATCTTTTGAAAAAAAATAATAAAACAATTAAATAATCAGTGGGCGGAGACACACACACACACAGGTAAAAGCAAAGCGTATTCGTGATTTGGAATAGTCGATATATTATATATTAAAGACTACGTAATAAGTTATTTCGTATTTTCCAAGAGAGTGAAAGAAACAATGTTTATAGAAAACCCTTTAGAAAGGTAAAAACTGCAAAAATCAATGTGTAACGCAGCGTTTTTCCATATTTCAACGATCCGGGAGCACGCGTATACTTTGCACAGTAATAACTCGCGAGATATAAAAGAGATAAAAAAATATAATTGAATAAAAAAAAAAAATAAATAATATCGTGTTACTGCCTCTAAGCACTGTAGAATGTAGCTCATCTAATGTGAAACGACTATAAATACGCGGTCCGATCTGTGAATCTGCTAGAATTCTAGAATTTCTCCAGATGCAAGGATCTGGATGCAATAGTGAGTTGTGTTTCAATGTCCTTAGAAACTGTTGCAAATACACTTACCTACAATAAACAACGTAATAATATTTAGTAAATATCCCTACTTAGCCAAACAGTAATGTTCTTTTTAATTCATGATTAAATTTTCACACTCATGGTCAAATATAATTCATTATTGCATTCAGATTCCATTAGTGAATTCCAAGTCAGATCTCGATTGAGACCCTCGAAAGATAGTTTTTCGTGAATTCGTCTTTACGTTTTCTATAAAAAAAAAACTGATATATAAAGAGGCTTGATCAATGAACTTAGAGTTGTAAAAAAAACTATTATGCTGCAGGAATTTTTGCTGAAATTCGTAATATACGCGTGATTGATTTCCGAAAAATTGCTTTTCTCGAAGAAACTATATTACTCCAGAAGCTTGAACACAATTACCAAAAAAAAAAAAAAAAAAACAACAAACAACTAAAACGAGAGAGTCGCGAACGGTTTGGATTTCACATCCGCTGAACACTCCTATAACCAAGTGATGTCATTGGACAACGATTAATGTTTAATCAATGTATTGTTAATGTTCGATGTTACCGAGGTGCTAAAAAATAATGACGAAAGGGTACACATAGTAGTGGCTACAAACGTTTTTTTCTAAAAAAAAAAAGAGAACAGAGCGTGATCGGTCTCTACTAGAAACACCTTTGAAAAAATCGAATCGAATTTTCGCATCCTTAGGATCCTTGATAAGAACGAAATCGACGAGTGATAAAGGGTAAAAAAAGCTTACAAAGAGTTTAAAAAAACGATATGACGTTGTCAATGTTGTTATCGGAGAAAATGTACGTAATAGGGTACATACTTGTTGTTGAAAAAATATATATATAAACATTCGCGGATATAATAAATCGATGTTCATCTTACTCGCAAACGATATGAAAAGAAATTTATAAACAGTGATCGTTGATTTGTTTCTCAATTCGAAGTCAATTCTACTTGGTTAAACGGAGAAATTCAAAGAGCTTTAGAGTAATTGTGATTTTTATAGGTTTTCAATTTTACGACAAGAGAGTATGAGGACAAAAAATGGGGTAAAAAAAAGATTTTTTAGTGCGATTTAAGCGCGCAAACGTGGAAAAAGATGATTTCCAAAAAAACAAAAAAAAAAAACGAAGAAAACAAAGAGAAACGAGAAAAAAAATTTTTTCGACGGAGTAGTTCGAAACCCGCAACACGTGTTATAATCGCCGCGCGAATGAGAACCTCTCGTACATTGTCAATTAGATTCAGACTGACTGCAGGGATTGAACACGCATAAAAAAAGACACACTCGATGTTTTTTCGGTGTTTCTAGGTCTATAGTCGTGTCGTGTCGTGTCGTCGTCGTTCTATCTGGATTATTAGATAAAACCAAAAACAAAAATATATACATATACGTTTGAGAGAGAAAAATAAGTGGGGGAAAAAAAAATGAAAACACACGTGAAACGCTAAAACCGAACAAAATCCTAAAAGGAGGATGGTCGATTACAATTAAATTTAAACAAATATTATCATTATCGAAGAAAACTAGAAAAGGTTGAACCGCGTTTTTCCCTGCAACTGCGCGTAGACGCGTGCGTATATCAATTCTCAACCCGATCATCGCGCGCTCGCCTATACATATAGCGATGTGTGTACGCACATCTGGCTAGTGATATAGTCACACCCTGGCCGATGTTTTCTCGATCCACACATATACATACATGCATAAATACATACATACATACATACACAGCCACAGGCAAACATATAGGCGAGAGACATATCTCGCTCTAAAAATATCGAGTAGTTCCTTCGCAAGCTATACTTCAAAGTAATAAATGCTATAAAGTGTCGAAAGAACGTAGCGTCGTACTGTACAATTATATAAGATAACTTTCGCGCGAGAGGATTTTTCAAGTTGGCAGCGAGGAGTATTATACAAGGAGGATACAAGCACGCGAGCGTTTTAAAAAGGCGCGATACCGTCGACCTCGATGTTTTCTTCCCTCTCTATACTTTACTAAAAATAACAAATAAAAAAAAAAGAAACAAAGTCTCGATATATCGCGGAACGATTAATTTTTTTACGAAATAATGCGTACGCTGACCACAGACACGCTAATACACGAGCACACATACACACACGTATGTCCCATACTTTAACCGTACTTTAGCGTTGTTTTAACCCTGCATTATATGTGTGTGAAAAAAAAATAAACGATGTATCAATCGAGAGAAAGAAAAAAAGTTCGTTATCTGCATTAAAAAGAAACTTATAGACTTATAACTTCGTTGTGTAAAACTATATACACCATTCGAAATTTTATAAAGAGAAGAAAAAAAAAAAACAAACCACACCTCATGATTTGTATACGACAGGACGTATTACGTACTTACCGTACACGCGTTATAATAGCTAAAGTAAAAGCAAAGTATGGGAATGAGAAAAATACAAACTTATATTTGTTTCTTCGGTGTATAGATGACGTTTGAGTAAAAGAAAAAAACAAAAATAAAGCAAACTGTAAATACTTATTCGGGAGAAAGAAAAAGATTATGATTCGCTTTTTTAAACTGATGGCGGGAAAAAAAAATATGGATGAAAAATTCTCGACTGACTTATACTACTCGACTATACCCCTTTTTCCAAAAACTTTCGTTTCTCCTCTCACAGCACTGGCGTCTGCCGTTCTCTATACATTTACCGAAGAGCAGCAAAAAAAAAACGAAAAAAAAACGAGCGAAGAAGCATACTGTATTGCACGAGAATGACGGGGGTGGCTCGAGCGCTAATCGCGCGCGATCGAATCCCCCGCTATCCTTCCCTCATTTTGAATAATCGAAAGAAAAAGTAAAGAAACAAACTCGTGTTTTCGATCCTCTCCGATTCGTAATACATATCATTGGGCAATAAAGAAACGCGTGTATAATAACGCGCACGAGCGTTGGTTTTAATCCGAGATAAGATAGCGATTCGCGCGAGCGCGAGAGCCGCCCTCACCAACTTGGCGGGATTAAAAACGCTATGCGAGCAGCCAGGAGAAAAGCTTCTCTGGACCAATAATAAGAATTTTACACTTCTATAAAAAATAAAAGTATAAACGAGAGAGAGACAAACCCCCAAACGAGCAGCTCTATACTTCGACTATTAAAGAAAATTATATTTAAAGAGAA
>JAPYZP010003523.1:0-13760 GCA_030522985.1 Torymus sinensis | reverse complement strand
ACTAATAAATTAGTAGTTTCTTCCAAACTACTAATTAAATAGTGAATATTTCACTAATAAATTAGTAGTTTTTTCCACTAATTCAATAGGTGGAGCAATGTTCACTAATTCAACTTTAGAGAGTAAAGAACTACATCGTGTAAAAGAGATTTTTTCTTGAAATTCAAAATTGAATGAGAAAAATAGGTCCCTGCAATCATCGGTAATACTGGGGTTTCTTTCGCATGGTAAAGTCAAAATAAGCGAGAATGCAAGAAAGACCAAGATATTAGTGAATGGAAGATGCTTAAGTTCTTTTCGCTAAAATTTTTTTCCGGAAATACGACTCAAACCCATGTTTTATACATCAACTTTTTCTAATATTCTTAATTAACTTATTATTGCTTATTCATTAAAAAAGTAAATTATTTCACAACATAGACTTCGGTTTGCTAAAAAAGACTTTGATTGAAATCGTTTGAATATTTATGTAATTGCACAGCATATAACATTTTGTATAGGGGAAGCCCGGGCAAGAAAGAACACCCAACTTTTTAGTTTTTGTTGTTGTAAAATTCTCCAGTTCTACACCGGCGTAGAACTGAAAAACTTCTTAACAGACGAAAAGGCCTTTTGCTATCGCTGTTCACAATCATAAATTTAACGAGTATTTACTTATATAGATATCATGTGTCTAACAGCTCATATTTTTAGCTCGATGATACGAAATTTGATGTAGGGGAGACCAGGGCAAGACGGACACCTTAATTTTTCCGGAATTTTGGCTATAGCTCGTCTGTGTCCGTCTTGTCCGGGTCTCCCCTATTAGATTGAGTGCCGAAATAATGATTTAAATCCACGGTTCCGAAAAACATGAGCTAATAATATGATCGTTAGAAGGTACGTACCCTATAGGTGATAAATACTACACTAGGTGAACATAATTTCGTAACGTAACTTGCCGTCACCGATTTACTGTTTCAATACAAACCCCAAATCACCTTTTTCTCATAAAAATGAAAAATGGACTTGAGTTGTTTAACCGGGATTTTAATTTTTATTAAAATTTAATTTTATCTGATTTAATCTGAACTAATATTTAAGCGTTCAGTTACGAAGCTAATAAACAACCTCTGATTAAAATCAATACATTCTTCAAAAAAATATTGAAATTTGCGAGTATATTAAAATAATTATTGCAGTTTCTGCAAATATCGAGACATGATAAAAGCGAAGACGCACTTCTCAATTCTGAAAAATAACATATACGCAAATACATCCCAGCACTGCAAGCTCTCCCTCGAGCATCCCAAGTACACATTCCTTTTTCACTCCTCGCGGTGGCGCGTGTGCACGCTGCCACTCAGTGCGTGCGGAGAGAGAGAGAGAGAGAGAGAGAGAGAGAGAGAGAGAGGAGGAAAAAACGCGGGCTCGAAAAAAGGGTCATTGTTGCTGCTCGTCGTGGCCGTTGTCGTCGTCCGGCGGCCTTTGTGAGAGCTTATTTAGTTATTCATTCCAATTTATCGTCACGATTGTGCTCTCGCGCGCGCTCCCTTCCTCTCTCCCGCTGGCGCGCATATATCCTATCACCACAACGTCGTCGGCCCCCTTCTCGAGGAAGCGGGAAAATGAAAAGGACTCGAGCGAGTGCGCGCGCCGCGTGGCTACTTGTGAATCTTCACTCGGACGATTGTTCTGAAATAAAAAGCGCGGTACTCGCACGCAGAAGCTGCTTCCTCTTCCCTCTCCTCGCTCGCTCGCTCGCGCGCGCCTCCTCGTCCATCCATACACGTGTACGCGCGCAGAAAGAGAGAAAATGATACTCGCGCTCTTTCTCACTCGCACGCGTTTCGAAAACAATGTGTTACGCCGACGTACGAGGGCCGCCGTTTGTGTTCGGTGTTTCGCGAACAAATGGGAGAGCAGCGCCGGCAGCAGCAGCAGCAGCAGTCCGATGGAGCATTGTTCTGTCCGCGGGTGCCGCCGCTTAAGATTCGCCTCCTCTGGCGCTGCCGCCACATTTCATAGCATGGGATGCTGCTGCTGCTGCTGCTGTTGCTTCTGTGCGCGCGAGCAAGAAAGGCAGGATCGCACGCGCCCCCTTCCCCCGCGGCGCTGCTCCACTTGCTGCGGCTCGCGCGCGCACTCTGTACTATAGGTATAATACAGCGCTTCTCTTCTTCTCATCTTCGTTCCTTCTTTATTCTCCTTCTCCTTCGCGAGCGCATCCGTCTCTGCTGGCCATTGTTAACCCCGTCGCTTCGCGTTATGTTGCCCTCTTTACGCAGCCACCGCGCTCTTATTTTCTTCGCTGCCGTCGGATCAACCGCGCGCGCGCGTGCAAGATTGCTCTCTCTCTCTCTCTCTCTCTCTCTCTCTCTCTCTCTCTCTCTCTCTCTCTCTCTCTCTCTCTCTCTCTAATTTTTAATTTTGCCGTTGAGGCGAATAAAGGCTATCTATCTATCTATCTATATATCTCTCTCTCACTCTCTCTCTCTAAATTCCTAATTTCTCATACGTTCTTAAAGCTCGAAATTATTGCAGAATCATCTATGTATTTTCAGTTTAGGTAAAGTGTCATTCTGCACGAAGGATGACCCGCAATTATATATGAGTTGACCTAGCAACACAACAACACCACATAAGGCAGACACAGAATAATTGTAAAGCTAATAATCTCAGTTATCTTGTTATTAAATAATTTTTCTTTTCAATATACATTTATCATGCAAATGTGATATCCTTACGCGATTTTGGGCAAACCGTCATTAAAATTAAATTATAGTGACATATGTTGCAATCGTTTTGAAAAATGTATTACACAATTGTAAGTGGCAATGGTGATCAAGGTTGTTTGACCAACGATTTAAGCTTTACCGTTTTAACTTTTTTTTCTCCAAAATAAATCTCTATCAAATCTTATAACATTTACACTTAATCCTAAACGCAACTCTGAAAAGTTGTCTTAACGTACTGTAAATTTTAAATGCTTTGTTTAATATTTGTAATACATAATAAGAACAAATTATATAATAATAATTTTAATATATAACAAGAACAATAATAATTATAGTAAAATTTAATGTGATAATTTTGCTTAATGATATCATTTTTTAATTTTGAGCCTTTTTTGATTTCTATATTGTTCTTTTTCTCTTTGAACAGTTAAAAAATGCTATATATAAAACTATCATTGCCACAAAAGTATAGTGATTTTATTATGAATATCTTTATAAAACCTATAGTTTTATTGTACAGATGACCTTTATTTATAGTGCTTTGATTACTAGGAGAAGATGATAAAAATTGAACTTAACATTCATATTCAGGAACACATTATTGTTTAGATTAATTAATTTACTATAAGTAGTTGGAAAGAAGTGAAATATTAAAAATATGTTGTTTTTCCATTGAGTAGAATATGACAAATCTTAATATTCATCATCTACGAAATTTAAGAATTTGCTGGGTCATTGACACTGGTCCATTTCAAAAGTTTGAAGTGACAAAATTACACTCACTTCGTTCATCCAAATAAAAAAAAGCAGAGCTGGTTAGGGCCTTCCATATTAGCTGAACGTTTTCAGTTTCTATCTTGTACGATATAAGTGATAGAGCGAGAATGTTCATAGCTTACAAGTGTTACTAGACTCCTCACAAGAGCGAGTCACTCGCGGGGTGCGTTGCCCCAAGTGCAAAGATGTCATGAGCAATGTGTCATGTCAATTTTTTAGTCTTTTTTCGTATGGGTATTAAGTTTGGTATGTATTAAAAGTTATTCAAAAATATTAATTATTTATCACCTATATAATACCTTCGCTAGTATTATATTAATTCTGAGACAACTTCGTTAATGTGTTTTACAGCTGGTCAGTAAGTTTGAATTGCACCTCCTGCGATGCGAAAGAAGTCCGCACGTGTTTATGCGCGGACACAGGCGCGCGTATCTTTATAGATTACGTATAATTCGAAATTAACCACCTCGAGACCCGTTAGAACATGTTTACAAGTAGTTTTCAATGGAAATAATTGCAGGAGCGTTTTTAGCCAATGTCTCATTTAAAGTAATTAAATAATTATTATCTAGCGTTATACCATCTATTTTATATAAACTATAAACCTTTATAAACGTATTCAGTTTTATATTTGCTACGGTTGCTATATTTCAATTTTTCTACATTTCAATTTGATTTGTTAGATAGAGTAACGCTTCGCTCGTTGTAAATTCTCGAGACATCTGCCAGCGTATAAGAGAGGTCAGGAAGACAAGTTAGGACGGGCGCGTAGTGCATCTCTCTTCTTCGTCTGCAGGCACGAGCGCTGACGATTGACACATTCGCTCGTTTAAAAATTAATTGCGCCGTCGCGGCATTCCCGTGTCAGGAGAATCATCTGCCGACAAGACTCGGCCGTGTAAAGCGGCTTCTTCGCGCAGGCACAAAGCTCGTCGTCGTCGTCGTCGTCGTCGTTGGTCTCGTCCTTTTTCGAGGGCGCGTGCTTACAAAGTGCTCGATGGCAGCGATTGATGTAACGCTCTCTCGACAACAATGGAGAGGCGTAAGTCTCTAGCGCTTTTGTCTTCCCTCGCTGCGATCGCTATACGTGCTCTGTGCTTTATCACGACGGTGAAGTATGTTTGTATTGCAAAATCGTTTGCTCTCGTGTATATACGTGTAGGTAATTTTACTTGAGCTATCGGTTGTTATGTCATTTTTAGCCGGTCAATGGAGGCTGCGTGTGGGGTTATGATATTCATTACTTTTACCATAATTCGAAATGAAATAAGTTTTTTTTTAAATAACAAGAACTTTTATTAATGTGTTGTATATGTAAACGGGGAATTATGTATTATGAATTATGCAATTTGAAACTAGAAATAAAAAATAAAAAAGAACTAGCGTTGTTTATGACAAATACTTAGCTATCGATCTATCTAGATTCTATCGTATCTTCATAATTTGCCGTCCGACTAAAGAAGCTTTATTACACTCGTACGTACATATATACCGTTCGCTAACAACTCCATAAATTATCCTCCGCGACGTCTCAAGTTCTTTAATAAAGCTTCGTTATCAATGCGGAGTACCTCGGCAAAGCTCCTAAATAATGCGCGCAGACCTCCCTAGTGTCCTTTAAAATACCCCGGATAAAGCCAAGACTGCGCGCACAGATATATGACGCGCAAAAAGCGTCGCGAGCGCGCGTAACGTCATTCACTCTCGAACTGTTTCTGCAAGTGCGCTCGCGAAAAAGTCGCGCATTCAAGTGCCGTAATCCATGAATAGAAAGAGGTAGAAGGGGAGGGAAAGAAAGCTTCCTTCTCACGCTCTCCCGTGCGCGAGACACGAGCAAAAGATGGCGAGAAAAGGAGAAAAGCGCAAAGACGCACGACGACAGCGTGTAACGAGCGTATATACGCGCGCGTGACCTCAACCTCTCGGAGAGAAGAGAGAGAGAGAGTATAAGCGAGAGGGAGAAAGATAGGGAGAGAGAGAGGGAGAAGCTATAAGAAAAGAGTGTGCAAAGGTAGAGGAAGATATCGGCGAAAAATCGGGTAAATTATTTAGCGCCACGGTCAGAGGCTTCACCGTCGGAGATATAGTCCCGTGGCGTGTGTGTGTGCGTGTGCGTGTGTGTGAGAGAATGTGTGTATGCGCGCGATGCTGCTTGTTGCGCCGAGATTTATTTCGACTATCGTGATGTATAGCCCGGGTACATCCAATATTGTAATAGGCTTTCGCGCGCATACTTATATGCATACATTATATATGCCCCCCTAGTGCATCCCTACCTCTCCCCCCCTTCTCTTTCTGCCGAACGCTCTCGCGCCTATATGCGATCGCACACACGGACGTGTATATATATACGCACATTCACACGCGGTGCACAAAGCACACTACCATTGTCGGCTGAGTGTACACACATATATACGCACACACACATGTACGCAAACTACTTGCGCGATTGAAACACTACCCGGGCTATATCTCAACAGGTTGGCTGGGCGTTATGAGTACCTGCTCTACAGGGCATTACGCCGCGTGGCCACGAGACGTACACAGGTTGAAAAAAGAGCGAGAGAGAGAGAGAGAGAGAGGGAAGAAGAAGGAGGAGGAGGGACAGCGCGAGAAGAAAGAAGAAAATGAATCGGCGAGCGCGCGGTATATAAGGCGTTCGCGCATACCGAGCGGGGGGATAAAATAGGTGGGACGGACGAGCGTCTGTACGTGTATGTGCATGTGTGTGTGTGTGTGTGTGTGTGTGTGTGCAAGGGGAGAAAAGGAATGAGGTGGAAGGAGATTGACGAAAAAAAGGAGACACGAGGGAGAAAGAGAGAGAAAATAGGGAGGAGGAAAAAGATACGTAGAAAGAGCGAAGGGAAAGAAGACACTGACCGCCGGATCGGAATCGCATATTATCGCGCTCGCGCTCATGAAGCGCTACGGCGGCGGCGGCGGCGGCGGCGGCGGCAGCAGCAGCTAAGCCAGAAAAGAAACGGGCAGGTGTATTGGTAGGCTTTATCTCTGTGCGTATCTTTCTTCTCTCGTCCGGGGATGTGAGCCTCGTATATACGTGTGTGCGAGATACTCAGCTTGAGAGGCCGGCTGGTTTATATTCGCGCGAGCGAGCGAGCGGCGACCGCGCGAGAATAATTATGATAAGGCGTGATGCTTCAGCCCTTTTCTCGGGCTTTTAAAGGATATCCCGCGTGGCCGCGTCCTTCCTTTTGCCCTTCTCTCTCCCTCTCTGTCTGTCTTTCTCTCTCTCTCTCTCTCGCTCTCTCTCTCTCTCTCTCTCTCTGCTTCGCAGCGCCTTATTGTTCCGCGGCTAATTGGCTTTTACGCGTGCGCGCACCGGGGCTGCGCTCGTGCGTTATATTGAGCGTGCATGTGCAGAGCCGAAGACAAATAAGAACATTAGCGAGTGAGCGGCCGTTGTTTTCTCTCGCTCTTTTTTTTCATTCATTCTCGTAATCGTATTAATTTGGTTTGGAATACGTAATTGCCTTTGTTGCGGTATGAATAAAAAGGAGGCGGAATAAGTAATTCTTTTCAGTCAAAAGTAAATATTAGCTCCAATCCATAGTTGGATGGATGGAAGCTTAATTATTGTATCGAATTAAATTCATCGGATCTGAAAAATTATCCTTCCAATTCATTAACGACGACGTTGAAATTCTATATTTAGAGGTGTTATATTCGTAGTATTTTAAATACAGCTAACTAAACGGACAAAATGGGATTTAATGAGAAGTGCTATTTAATATGAATGCAGTGAGATATTAGTATATGAAAATATTCTGACAGCTGACCACCAAAAGCTTTCAAACTCCTAAGGTACGGAACAAATTCGCTAACTGTGTTTTGATTAGATTACATCGGCTGGAAATAAATGGAAGTTTTAGTGCTATAATTAGCTTTTATTTTTAAATTAATACAAGAAAATGCGATTTCTTTTCGTTTTATACAATTAACTACGTTTTCAACGGATCTTTGGCTTCAAAGTAGTTAAGTTTGCTTACGAATAAGAGGGATGAAGGTTAACCGTGAAATTAAACCTACGAAATCTATAATAAATACAAATTCAATTTTATGAATTGTTTGTTTCAAATTCTCATTTTGTAAGTATTTCTTATAAAAAATTATAAAAAATAACAGTAACCTTGATTTTGGCGTAAATTTTTGTGAATCTATTAAAATGTAAAATGTCACACTCGATTTATCTCGTCACTGAGTAAAGCATGAAAAAAAAAACCTTAGAGAACTAATTATTTGTAAATATTTACTCCGACGCGAGCAACAATTTCCAATGTCACAAAAGCGTGCGAAGATTAAGAGAAGCCATCAGGTGAGTTATTAAACGCGCGTGACTTATGCGCGCGCGGACGAGCGAGCGACCGGCTGAATTAAAGTTTTTCTCTCGCGCCCGGTGTGTATGGGTACACGCACGCGGCGTGGCTCATATCCCGGCACGATGTGTACACATGCACACAGACACACACACATACGCGCTGGTGGATAATATCTCTGCGAGCCGCACGCAGCCGCGAGATAAGTATAATTAACACGTTGACTTGGAGCTTAGACAAGGCATTAGTCATGTGTGCCGATGCGACTCTGCGCTCTCTCTCTCTCTCTCTCTCCGTGTATACGTATGTGCGTGGATCCGTAAGTTATAACCTATGTACGTATGAACTCGAGAAAGAGTTCGGACGCCACTGCAGCGCACGCGCACACGTGTGCGATATTCGGTTACACCGGACGAGCCATGCCAACTTCGATGGCCGCGCGTTTCACGCTAAATGCCGTGCTGTTCGCAGTTTATAACTGCGCGCGAGAAACGTGCCGAGCATGTGCGCGTGTGTGTGTGTGCTTACATATATATACGTGTGCAAGAGTTTAGGAGCAACAGTGTCCAACGAGAGTTGCTTTACAGCGTATTAAAGTATTTCTAGACGCGGATATTTTGGGGCTTCTTTATTTTCGTCAAATTGTCGCGTGACAACGAAATCTATTTAGCTTGCAAGCTCTCGTGCCAGTGTTATTACATTTTCTCGTGGACAAATCTTTTATCGTTGAGTATAGAAAAATAAAAATTGTTTATCCATTTACAGAATATAATAAAATAAAATTGTTTTTTCGTTTGTAGACGTTTACGAAATTGAAAATACATAATTAAATCGCCGACCCAATTCAAGCCATCTTTTGCTCCAGAAAGCAACACGATCATATACCCTTTCACAATCTTATAATCGCTGAATCAAGCTGTGATTTAGCGGTTTCTATTAAAATCGGGACATTTCAGGTAGGAAATTTAATTGAAAAGCAATTTACCAAAAAAGTTGAGTTGTCCCAGCACGACACGTAACTACGGGCAGTAAATAGTTCCAATAAATCTCGCATTGTCGGGGAAAAAATGACTTTAATTGCCGTGTCCAGTGAATAAATTCAACTGGTACACATCGGCGAGCCCTTTTTACTCATTCGAAAAGTCCCAGCCGCGCGCGTGCGTTCATTATTCGCAGGAAATCCATATTATATAACCATTATGTGCTTGCGTGCATAGTTGGCGAAACCGGCGCCGATCTTCGGCCTAAACTATTATCCAAGTAATAATCTAAAGTGGTCTTAAATCTATCTAGATGCCGCTCTCGCAGTGTACAAGATAATCTTCGGATATAATTCCCCGTCGACATTTTAGCGCGCTTTCGATCCGCCAAAAGAACGATATTCGCCGCGAGTTTTTCAATTTTTCCTAATCACAGCTAACAAGTTCAACGTTGCGCGCGTTGAGCCGAGCGCGGCCGTCCAGGCGTTCCATATTTATAACGTTTCCTCGTCAGATACACATTCAACTTATATACGATCTGAGAACAAGTTCCTAGAGTCAAATGAACGTCCCGGCAGGCCTTTTTTTCATCCTCGCTCCTCGCGAATCGTTCCTTTCAAATGAAAATCAACGAGGGGACATGCATAAACGCATAACCGCGCGCTCGTCTCTCCCAGCCGCCTTACAGGGCGAGCTTTGCTCGTCGCAATATCTTCCGTATATGAAGGCGCCCCGAGCGAGGCCGCCGTCTCGCGGTAACGAGACGACGACCGGCTCTCTCTCCATCTCTCCGCTTGCAGTACATACACGCCGAGCTATAATAATTAGTAATTCAGATCGCTGCTGCTGCTGCTGCTGCTCCTGCCGCAGACCAAGTAAGACATTACACGAATGCGTATATGTGCGAGGGTACGGTTATTACTTATGATCCAGCAAAAATTTAATCGAATAAATCTGTCGCGCGCACGCCCGCCGCGGAGTAGCGTGTGTACGAGCGCGCCACGCTCAAATATAAAGCGATGTTTATTTTGGAGTGGAGATATTTGAATACATAACTTGCTCGAGCTAGCGCGTGCGATTCTATGAGGATCAGATCGCTCGCCTCTCTAACTTTTCCTAATCCGCATTATAGATTTAAATTGCATTCGTATTTTTGCCGGAGTTATTAATAATCATTAGTTTAGAGTGTCAGGATATGTGTATAGGCAAATCTCTTTCAGACTATACAGTTCGAATTTACGGACGACTACTAATTCTGAATCGACATGCGTTTCGGAAAAGAATCTTAATGAATTCGGCAGGTTTCTTGTTGATCTGATGTAAGTCGAATGAAAAAAAAAACAACATATTCAAACCGAAAGTATAAGGTAACAAGAAAGATTAAAGCGGTATTAATATCTGTCTGGGTTGGTTCACCATGTGGATTTACGGTCATTTATTATTGAAAGTAAAAAAGGAAACATAAAGACTCTAGATTTGCATTAATTAATTTATTAGAGTATATCATAGACATTGGTAAAAAGATTTTGTTTATATAAACACACACCCACACAGGCAAACGTCTAAATTACAGGCGGAATGCCGGCGGCAATTAGCATTTTTGTCACCACGAGTCTTTGTTCCCTCCACTTAGGGAGAAAAAGGAGAGAGTGTCGATTGGTGTTCGGCCGGCGGAGGGGCCTGCGCGCGCGCGCGGGAGGAAGAAGCACACAGCAGGAGTGTATAGAAGAAGGAGCAGCGAGCGAGCGCGGGTTCTGTTGCCGCGATCCCCCGGTAATTAATGGCCTTAGGGGGCCGAGTGGAGCAAGATCGCGGGCTCCCGGTTAAGTTAAATTTAGCGGGATTTAGCATAACATTGAGTTAATTAGCCGGATGGAATCTAAGGCATTCCGAGGTTGCTGCTGCCGCTTCTTCTTCTCTTTCCTCCTCCCCCGCCCCCTGTCTCTCTCTCTCTCTCTCTCTCACTTTCGTGTCTAGGGGGTTTTCTGCATACACAGCGCGACATCTACTTGGCGCCAGGCCGCTCTCGGCAAAACCTTCTCTAGGAGGACACGACACAGCGCACCTATAAGGCAGCTGCGGGAGCTGCTGCCTAACGATCGGGCCTGCATGCGAGCAAGGGAAGGAGAGCGCGAATGTCGTGCGCGCGTAGTGCAGCGCGTTCTCCGTCTAACCGCGACGGCGATTCCTCTCTCCTCCCCGCATGAGAAAGAAAGAGAGGGGAGCGAGGAGGAAGAACAGCCGCGTGTTTGTCTTCCTCTCGCCGACCAATTAACTCGGATGTCTTTGGGCCATTATGCCGTTTACCCGGCCCTCGCCGCTGTATTTTTTACGTTTTATCGGCGGGGGCCTTTTTTCCCCTCGCGCGATATACGGCTGATTAGTCGGGAGAGAGAGAGAGGAGAAGAAAGCGAGAGGGCCGATATTGCGCGCGCGCGCGCCTTCGCGGCCAGTTATGAAATAGGACTCTTTTGCTCTTGTCCGCGCGTCGTCCTGGCCTCTGGAGCGACTATAACGACGGCCTTAGCGGCGCGCGCGCCGAGATTATTGAAATATAACGTTTTCTTTACGGTCGCTGGGATCGAAGCTTCGGGGACGCGCGGCCGAAACGTCTTTATCAGTTATTGAACATCTAAAGGACTTTTCGAGCTTATTAATGAAACGAGCCTTTTCACCTTTTTATTCCTGCCCTCGGAAATTTGTAAGCCACCTAATAGCTATCATATCGAATTTTTATCAGCCGTAATGAAAATCATTTTAAATTATAAGCTTATTTTTTCAGTCATTTAAATTAGTAAGCTTTTATTGTGTTATATAAAATGCATTTAATTATATTATAAAAAAAAAATTGACAAAAAGTTGTGAAAGTCATTACGGTCGACGAGCGCAAAGTGCCACTGAGAATCAGTATATATATCGAAAGCTCTACTATATCCTTGTCCAAAACAATCATAAATACATAAAATCTTTGTCCCTTTCTTCGAGCTATTTTGTTCAATTTAAAGTCGTATATAATATGTAATTTGATATTTATAAGACACCACCATCAACGTACAATCCTGAATACATTGTTATCAATCCGATCCGCGAAATAAAGGGAGGCCATCATCATAATACCATCAGTTGCAGCTTATTCGATTGATTCCTTCGCGAGTTATCGAATCGTTGCGGCGGCCATTACCGCGCGGCGCTGCACGGGAAAGGTTATGCGTTTTATTGCTCGACTTTGGCGCGCGGTCAATTCCGCCGAGGTGTAGATGGATGCCCGTTATACGCCGGGGCGTCGTAACGAGGCGCGAGACTCCCAATGACATTATATTACAGGCTGTCAGGTGGAGAAGAGCCACGCGCACGTATAGACGCGAAATCGTTCGGCCTCTCCTCTCTCTCTCGCTCTCTCCCTCTCTTACTCGAGGCATTACGCTTTCAAAGTAATTCCTATCCGCGGGCGCTTCGAGCCCTTCTCTGTAATATTATGCGCTCGCGCACTTTCAGTTCGCGAATGATTGCGCGCGTGCGCCGCATTGACTTCCAGTCGATGCGTAATGATCGTTCCGGCGTGTGATGCGATCTCTCATGATCCTCTCTCCTCTCTTCTCTCTCTGTCTCTCTTTCGCTCCGTGTGCCTTTTTGTCGCAGTTTTCTTGCTCCTCTTTTTTCGCTCCTTCGCGCTGCTCTCCTTTTCAGATTTACCATCATTTTTCGAAGATAAATGAAAGCAAATTACGCTGAGTCCTCGATGATCCCGTTTTTAGCTGAGGTTAAATATTTGCTTTTACGGTAATTGTCGAGCTATTATCGTACGTGAATATTTATGTGGTCAAGTTATTTAAGGATCATTTTAATTTTTGTTACTGATTAATGTTATTCAACCGAAAAATTATAGTTATATGAAGTTCTGAGTAATATTTAATTAAGTATATTGCATTGAATTAAATAAGTGCATTTAACGAACATTTTAAGTATATGAATATGATTTATAAGTATTGTTAATATTATGTAAATGACAATTTTTTTTCATTCTTCTTTCTTCCCGATATAACAACTATTAATGACTGGAAGAAGGGATAGATTAGAAAAGGAATTGCGGTTCATTAAAAGGTTTGGCAAGTCCTTAAAACGCATCATTAACATTATTTACATGCGTATAATTACCGCAGATGCGCAGCTTATAAAACTATGGCTTAAGGTGATGATTTTTTCCACGATTAGACGTTTACGAAATAACTTCCGGGGGAATCCATAATCCAGCCGACGAATAACGCCGAAAGCTCGTGGAAGGAGCACGCGTTGAAAAAGGGGAAGAAGTTTATTTAGAATCGCGCGCACGCGTTAGCTGTCACGTCTATTAGCGAGCCTGCGAGCAGTTGGATTTATGGCATCAGACTACTGCGCTTCCAAGGGCCGTTATATGGCTTTACCCACCTGCAATGAAGAAGTAGATTGAAGAAGATTGTAATCAACTTAAGAGTCAATATTTTTCAAAATCAGATACTAATTTTATTTAAAGATTAGTGTCATAGATCAAGCTAGTCTATAGCGCCTTACTTCACAATTTGACATTAAAATTCGTATATCAGCCCGGTCACACTTTCATCTCACCAAATGGGCAGTGCGTAGTCCTAATTCCTATAGAAGAATAATGACATCTTGTATAACATACATATAAGCTCCGCTTTCACGTTAATTTTTTACAGGAAAAAAAGAGCATTTTTTATTGTCTGAGTTGAAAATGTTAGACAAGGTTTATAGCTTTAGAAATAATTTATTGTACAGTGGATGGCTTGCATAAAATTATATGTTTTAGTAGTGAATTTGATTCTATTGATAGGTCTATTTTATATTTTGTCACTATATACAACTTGTTCTGAAAATGTATGTCTTACACAAGATCTTCGTATAGAGCGCGAAATTCTAAGAAACAAGTTCCATTACCATTTTTCGATATAACA
>JAPYZP010003522.1:0-11432 GCA_030522985.1 Torymus sinensis | reverse complement strand
TAAAGACATTGCATTTTTTTCAAACATACTTTCAACAACATTGCTTTCAAACCTTTTTTTCAACCATTTCTTACAACCCTTTTTCAACCAATTTTTTAAACATTTTTTACAACCCTTTTTTCAACCTTTTTTTTCAACCCTTTTTTCAACCCTTTTAACCCTTTACTTAACCCTTTTTAACCCCCCTTTTTAACCCTTTACTTACCCCTTTTTAACCCTTTTTTCAACCCTTTACTTAACCCTTTACTTAACCCTTTTTAACCCTTTACCTAACCCTTTTTTTAACCCTTTGGTCGCGAAAAGATGCTCCTTAATAGAATAGAGGATATTTTGTAAAAATTATTGACGAGTTTCTTGAAAATTCCCAAAAATTCCATTAAAAGTGGATAGCGGGCGTGTTTCAATTTTTATCGCCCGCTGGATAAACATTTGCTTTAGGCTCGCTTAATAGGTCGAAAACGCGAAAATCGTGCTTATGTTACACACAAAATTTCTTAGAATTAATTTATTTTTACTTTCAATGAGGCGTACACATTTTACTCGACTATTACAAAATAAAATCATTGCAATACAGCTTATTTTGGATGTACTTATTTTAAAATGATTAAAGGGATATCGGGCCCAATTACCTATAGATTAATTCCTACATTGAGTTTTACATTATTTAATTTTGGTTTTAAGTTCCATGGTATTATAATGTCACTAATTCGTTAGTCAAAATGAACGTACTTTTTATTTCTAGTTTATTCATGAGATCTACTTCCGTAAAGAAGCTGCAAAGATGAACATTCGCCAAATAATGATTATTCGTCGGTATTAAATAATTTTATTCGTCCTAATTATTAATAAAAAATTCCATCAAAAGGCTGATTTGACTTATTTGTATTAGGTTAAATGCAAGTTTTTTGCTGGCTCGAAAAGATTTGAACTGTTCGAATTAATTCAACAATATATTCAATGGCTATTGACTATAAGAACCTACGGTAACTTATTTGGACTCGAAACAAACCCAATGAAGCTACACAAAAACTAGGGGGGCCGTGCCCCCTGTGCGCTATCGCACGCTAATAACGTACCCCCCGATGCCCTAGTGGAAATTTAATTTGCTCAAAACGGTTCAAAACAATTCGTAACTGTTCAAATCTGTTTAAAACTGTTTAAAAGTGTGAATTTTTGGACGTGTAAAACAGTTCTAAACAGTTATGCACAGTTCTGAAGTGACTCCTGGAATGTTGGACTAATTAATAAATTTTTGTTTACAAAGATAGTTCGTCAGCATCCGTTTTTTCCCATTACTCTATATAAGAAATAAAAGTCTGACTCATCTGTGAGATCTACATAATATTCCAAGTCACAATAAAGGATTTAGGATTCATTGTATATGGATAAAAAGTTGTTTATTATATAAGCCGTATTCAGAAATTGCAAGAAAATTAAACCGCGAAGGTTAACGTTTTTTTTGAAACCCAAGCTTCCCATTAAATCCGCAGTTACTTACTCAATCGTTTCTCCCAATGTACGCATTTTATTTTGCATATGAGGAAGTTTTACAAACAAGTAAATAAAAATGAGCCTCAGAAAAATTGTTATTGTTGCAACGGAGCAATAACACATGTATATACTAGTAAAGAAAAAAGACCAATTACAAGCACGTTATGAATATATGATTGTGTTTAACCACAGAGTAAACCGTTACAGTAAGATCTGAATGAACGAATTACGTTATCATTAAACCATGATATAAGCTTTGGAAAATACTCTTCAGATTAAGTAATAAAATAGTTTTTCAATAACATATTTTTTTACAAGAAAAACGAAATCGGTGTGTGCGTGTGTGTATCTATATAAACTAATTATACTTAAAGTTGAGGGTAAGAGGAGCAGAAATTTCTCAAACAAATGAAAATGCAGATAATAAATTGTAATAAAAAGTGTGCTCCAAAATGCTGTGCATTCACAAAAATCGTTAAAATGCAAAAACCAAATCGATTCTCCATACATTGCGTCTGTACTCAGCCAGAAGCAGCGCATAATGATATAATTCTATAGGTATCGACCTCGAACTTTATTCGCGACGGTCAAAAAATCTCGGATTAGAAGAAAATACGAGGAAACGCGGGGAGAAGATCGGCGGGAAGAGAGCCGCGTCGAACTCCCGCACGTGCGTCAATGTGGCCTTGCTCTTGTATTTACTTATTACAACAATTGCGCGCTCGCGCGTTAAGCGTAAGTACATATAAGAGCATTCGACGCGGGAGTTCCGACAAGTAGTTGTTCACCACTCGACCGGGGGATGTTGTCGGTGAGACGCATATAGCTAGAGTGGGATGCGAGTGGAGTTGAATTGTAGTCAGCTGTCCATGTCCTGGAACGTCGTTGTGGAGAAGTCAGTGCTGTCGGCCAAGATCAACGACCATTACAAATAGTCAGCTTCTTTTTTGTTTGTACGAAACGCTGCTGTTGAAGAAAGAACGTGGGCACTTTCTTTTTTGGACTTTACGTCTTCGTCAAACGCTGAGCTGTACTATTTATATATTTACACGTATAAATTCGTTGATAATAATGCCACCGGAAATTGGGCACGTGGACGAGGCAGACTTGGATCGCATTCTGAAGGAAAAGTTCACGAGTGAATTACGTACCGGGTACATCAGTGTCGATGGCGTCTGCATGCCGGAGAACTACGCGAAATTCGCGGAGGCGATCGAGAATATGGAAGTTCGTGACGACGATGTGTGGGTGTGCAGCTTTCCAAAAACTGGTAAGGTTTTCCAAAGTCGCGCTTTCGTATATATATACATTAAGGTTATACTATGGCTATAAGACGAAAATTAAGTTATTCAAAACTGGTAGTCATTAAATATCATAAATATAAAAAGCTCTACGAAATTTCACTGGCTTGACGAGAAAGAATTATTGCAATTCGAATTTAACATTAGCCTTATGGGAATTAGAAAAATTAGCAACTAAATTAAAACAAAAAACAATATAGATGCCATAGGTTTGAAAGTTTGTGTACCTAATCGTCAATGTATGTTAAGTAAACAAGTTCCATTTTTTAAAATGTCCACTTTCAAAATATTTTCTGAAATACAGTTATAAAAAATATTTCACATATTTGTTTACTGTTAGTACTGTAGAATATTACTGTTTTTAACAAATTATACAAGCAAAATATTTGTCTTAAACTTTTGAATGAGACCTTACGGCTAATGCATCCTTATCAAACAATTGAAAAAAATTAATTTTTCTTCGTCTTTCTGAAGGAACTACATGGACCCAAGAGATGGTATGGTGCATTGCTAATGATTTAGACTTCGAGGGGGCTAAGGTCTTCCTACACGACAGGTTTCCGTTTCTCGAGTAAGTTTACATACATTTATCGTTTATATGTTTCTGTAATATGATACTATTTTCCATTCGATATGCGAGTTTTAATTACCCATGCCTGGTTGTAATATAGGGGCTCTCGATTTCTATATAGTATTCAAAAACATTACCCTCAAATGAAAAAAAGAATTGGAAAACGAGCTCGAACTCTTTTTTTTTTCTCGCCTCCAGCCACACGCCACTCTTTGACTACACGACGATGATACAGCGCATGCCGGGCCTCGAGTTGGAGGAGGTGGTCCTCGACAGTGTCGGTTACATCAGCAAACTGGCCAGTCCGCGCTTCATCAAGACTCATCTGCCCTTCAATCTGCTACCCCGAGAGCTGAGGACTGGCGTGAGGCAGCCGAAAATCGTTTACGTCTCGCGCAACCCGAAGGACACCTGCCTCTCGTACTACCACCACTGCGAGTTGCTCGAAGGATACCGCGGTGACTTCCATGAGTTTTGCTCTCTCTTCCTCGCTGGCAAACGTGAGCCGATCGAATATTATCGTCCCGTATGAGGAGTTACGCGAGAAATTCACTTATTATAAAACATACGAAAAAAAAGGAAAAAATTGATAAGCGTTTGAGCATTGGAAATTGGCGATAAATCACAATTGATCGCAAGTTTGCGTGATTTTTGAGGCTTTGATCATTCTTTGGGATTTTTTCGACAATTTCAAATGCTGGTAACTTTGCACAAGAACTTCTGTTTTCAAGTGACACTCGTTACCGACGATGGCAGGGATCTGTTTTTTTTTTCATTTAGTTTTGAATAACGTGTTAAAGAAATATGTACTCCAAATTCGAAATTTTATTAGAAAAAGGGATACGTATAAAATCGTTGGTAACGGAGAGTCTCGTCTTATAAAGCTCCTTTCTTCTATTTTAATTTTCACGATTAGCAATCTTTCCTCCCTCCCTATTTGAGTAATCAGTGACTGATTTTCATCCATTTGACTCATGCTGTTTACATTAAAAAAAAATTATGTGTGATTAAAACATAATATTACCTAGGAAACGAGAACAAAATGTTGCGTAGGTGTGCCTTCAAATTTCTTTTCATATTTTTCTAACGCCTAAACATGAATTTCTCGTAGAATTCCTCATATATGCTGAGAATCTGTTGAAAAGTATTTGTTTCAACTCGATGGAGTAGAATTTTTTAAAGAATTGTTAATTCTTTTCAATTAATTTTTACGAATAATTTTTAAGTACAATTTTTACGTATATATTAGTAGGAGGTATAATTTTATAAAAAAAATCTCTTCATTGAAAACGATTCATAATAAAAGAAATGGTTTTAATCTTAAAAAGTCTAAAGAAATAAGATAATGTAGGTAAATGATGTAACTTAACAGTGATATAATCGTTTTACGTTTTTGTACTACGTTTTTCTTTTTTAAATTCTATGTAAAGAATACTAATTGGTTTTCTTTTAATTTCACACGCTAGTTTTTAAATTTCATTTCTAAAAGAAACATAATATGAATATTTACGTAATTTCTTTAAAATTTACAAGTCATACTGTAAAGTATGTATTACATATAATCCAGCACAATAACTGATCATCTCCATTGTACATTATTGTTCACAGTTTGCTTTGCACCTTTCTGGAACCACGTATTGGGCTACTGGAATAGAAGAGACCAAGACAACATACTATTCCTCAAGTACGAAGATATGAAAGCGGTACGCTCTTACCTATACTACTGAAACAAAACAACTTTACAATTGCACTAAAAAATAAAGAATATTTGTGTTCTTCTTTCAGGATCTCGCATCGGTCATCAGGAAAACTGGCGAATTCCTGAACAAAGATTTGAAGAAGCAGGAGGTGGAGGTTTTGGAGGAGCACTTGAGCTTCGCGAGCATGAAAGCTAACCCGGCTGTCAATTACGAGGAGGCCATGGAGTTTGTCAAAAAAAACAAACTGACCAAAGTGGACGGTCAGTTTATGAGGAGCGGCAAAGTGGATCAGTGGAAGGAGAAAATGCCCGCGGATGTCATCGCACAGTTCGATAGATGGACGGCGGAAAATCTGGGAAGCTCTGGCTTAGATTATTAAAGTTTAATTTTAGGTTTAAATTATTCATTGTATGGAAGTTGTATGGAAATCAATGATAGAGTATTTAAATTATTCATTGTATGGAAGTTGAATGGAAATCAATAATAGAATATTTAATTGAGATATAGAGTATTTTCATTGAGGAAAAGTCTACGTCGATAATTATCTGTATGAGAAAATGAATAAATATTATAAAACCGATGAATCAAGTATTATCAAAGTCTATCACTTACAAAACAACAAATAAAGCTCTATACTTGATACACAGGTGCATTACTGACAACCCTCGTTATATTTAAGTTTGTCAATAAAATAATTACACATCAGCAGTCTAAGGTCGTATAGTCAAGGCAGTAAATGGCATGCTTCATTACTTATAAGAGGGTATTACGCACGGTAGGAGAAATCGAGGAAAGTACTTTGTCGGCACTTAATTCAACAAGTCAGTGCAGTGTCAATCGAGAGTCTGGTAACATCGTTAAAGCTTCTGTTAAACAAAGTATAAAAAACGTTCGTCCAAACAAAAGTCAAACGTGACTTTAAAATTAATTGCCTCATTAGTAATTTTTTTTTTGCGCATTTGTATAGTGATTTAAAATAGTGTGGCGATTAATTGGTGTCGCATTGTTCACCTGTAACTAAATTCATTCATGAAATATCTTAAAAATCGAATCAATCGTTGTATACACGGAGAAAAAAGTCTTGTGTGTGTTTGCGCGCGCGCGCGTGTGAGTTATTATATTAATATTATTTACAAAATCATGATGAATATAACTACAAGATATGGTATTGATTACTAAGGAACACCCGGGAAAGACGTACGGTACACCTAAGAGGGAAACCGTTAATAAACAATAACTAAAAAGATTTTTATAAACAAGGTTTTATAATAACAAAAAAAATATAAAACAATACCTGGAAAACATAATATTAATAACATTTTGCATAACAACAAAAATGAAGATAGTTTTTGACTGCTCGAAAAATCATCCGGGCAAGATGGAACAACTTTTTAATTTTTGCAGGAGTTACAAATAACGTACCATTTTGTGCAAAAATTCAATTTATTATGTAATACAAGTAACAAAATTAGCAAAAAACAATAAAAAATAGATTCCGCATAAACAATAGAAAAGTATCCTGATTTCTGTGCCTGAACCTTTTTTGTGTACTTTCTACATTAAATTCATATATTTAAAGCATACAAATAGGGCACTTACGTACCCTATGGCATATTAAATATTCGAAGCTGTTTATTTTATTGTATAATTTTTAAGTATTTTATTAATTTAGAGAAAACGTTTATGAATATTAATTTATAAGTATTTTATTGGTACATTTACATTTTAGTAAATGTACCAATAGTCGCGACAAATTAAACATTTTACAAGCGATATCACTTTTGTCACTCATTAATAAGTCAAATTTCCACTTATTCTATTATAAGTAAATAATTTTTTCATTTTCAAATAAGCGAAATTTCCAATTTTTCCATAAGTTAACAATTTTTAACTTGCAAATAAGTAAAATTTTCACTTTTTCTGTAAGTTCAAAGAGTTTTCCACTTGTGAATTTTACTTTTTTCAATAGTGACTATAACAAAAATAAACATAGCAAAAGAGCGATCTTGTTTGTAAACATACGTAAGATTCTACGCAATTGTATGGTAATGCTTGCTGAGATATATGGTCTCTGTGTACTTATGTCTTAATGTTATCAACGTAAGATTAATGACGAAATAAAGTTGCATTAAACAATTGCAGTAAACAATAAATTTTTACCTATTTGAATTTAGAGAGTATATCTTTTAATAATCAAATCTATTGTTATATTATTATTTTAAAATTAGGATATTATTTTTATATTCAGAATTAATTTTATATAAATATATAAACTACATTCATATCATATTTTTCAAACTTTACAAAAAAAAAAGAGTAAATAAAATTATTCTTCTATATACAACCTTTTAACATAAAAGTTGACAGAATTATTGTGTAGAAAAAGCAGACGCGAAAGTGCTATTTACTAAGACAAAAAGATAACAATTTTATGGGTTTCTTGGTATAGATAATCATACAAAGCAATGTTTTTAGGTAATTCATAATGGATAATATTGATCTCGATGAATTATTTTATAATGGTTTAGCGGAAGAAGCTAAAATTGAATATGCGTATTTCAAAGGAACTCGTTTACCAGCAGATTATACAGACATAGTTGACGAGGTTGAAGATTTCGAAATTCGCGAGGATGACGTTTGGATCATGAGTTTTCCAAAAGCAGGTATACATATAATGTAGTTTACTTCATTTTTGGTATCATTGACTTTATTGTGTATATACGTTTAATGTTCATGTTTTTTACAGGAACAACTTGGACGCAAGAGATGGTTTGGTGTATTGGCAATGATATAGATTTGGAAGGTGCCAAAGTATCTATTAACGTCCGATGTCCCTTTTTCGAGTAAGAATAAATATATTTTATTCCCATCTCCACTATAATGGCCACTTTATAGACTTAAAAAACGTGACAAAAGTAGCGTTTGATTCCCTCTTTTACTATATTTTCGCATTTTGCGGGACGTAAAGTAAATGCTGGACATAGTAGTATATTGTGTACCTATAGGGCGTAAAGTGGGCCTTTTATTCGAGACCGAGTGTCGAGTTTGCAGTACGAGTCGCAGATGAGAGCTAGCAAAGTGAGAGTGCGTTTTGTGAACCGAAGACAGACGAGTACTACAAAAACATGAGGTCAAAAGGCCCACTAGCCCTAGGTGCACACTTTTCTAGCGAGGATGATGATTGAGCACGAGTGATACACGAGTGTTCAAAATCATCACCCGAGTCTGCAAAAGTCAATTGTTCCCTTATTACACATCGTACTTTTTTTAATAAGTGCAGGAATAGGACCTTTTTTTTGTATGAAAAGTGGACCAATTAGTTTTCCTCATGCTACAGCACAAAACATCGCTAACCGCTCGAAATACTCGACTTTCTATTCACGTTTCTATGCAGGAAAAGGTCCTTTTTCATGCACATATTGAAAAACGTACTTTACGTCCCGCATTGTGGGAGAAGTAAAGTAAATACGGGACGTAAAGTACTTTGTGCCTCGCATTTTAAGAATATAGTAAGTAACATAGTTTAAATTTTTATGTTTATATAGTGAATTTGGTTAAAACTAAGAAAATTATAATACATAAATACAAAATAAATTTTCAAATCTCTAAAGTGGCCACAATGGAAATGGGAATAAAGTACTACATATTATGTAACATGGAAGTAAAGTCGATCATTCGCTTGGGAGATCACTGTACTCGCTTCACTTCGCTCGCTTGAGTCAGTGAACTCATCCGCGGGATCTCAGCCGCGGGTATAATCTGCAACTTTACTCCCTTGTCACATAATGTATTATTTTATCATTTCTGTTTTCATCTGTTTCCTTTGTAATTTATTAAATTTGTAGAAGCTCGAAAACAACAACACCTTGTTGCGTAATGGCGCGTAACCCAAACGTAAAGAAATTGCCACTGACAATCGAAGGATGTTCTAAATTGCCAAGTCCGAGATACATTAAGACACACTTGCCTTTCTGTTTACTACCCAAACAATTGAGAACGGGTGAAAAAGGAGCAAAAATGGTCTACGTTGCCCGGAATCCAAAAGATTCCTGTCTATCGTTTTATCACCATTATAAGCTCTTGGAGGGTTACTTCGGTACATTCGAAGACTTTTGGAAATTATTTTTAGGGAATCGAGGTAAGCTGGTTTATATCTTTTCGCAGATAAAATTTGCTTTTTTTACCGGGTTGTACTTCTTTTTTAGTTCTTTATACGCCCTTTTGGGACAACATCATTGGATATTGGGAACAGAAAAACAGAGAAGATATCCTTTTTATAAGATATGAAGACATGAAAGCAGTAATATTTGTTTGCATCCTGGAATAAAAGATTTACTAATATGCAAAGATTAACATTTACAAATGCTTTCTTAATTATTTTTGCAGGATCTCCCATCAGTGATAAAGAAAGTAGCAACTTTTCTTGATAAAACGTTTGACGATGAGCAAATTGCAACATTGAACGAGCATTTAAGTTTTTCCAGTATGAAGTTGAATCCAGCAGTTAATAACGAGAATTTGGTCGATTTCGTTAACAATATCAAACTTTATGGCGATTTAAAGTGCGAAGGTTCATTTATTAGAAGCGGAACAACTGGTCAATGGAAAACGGCTATGTCCGAAGAGACTATTCAGATATTCGACGATTGGACAGAGGACAAATTAAAAGATTATCCAGAGCTAAAAGCTGAATTTTCGTAAAGAATTAAAAGTTCGTGGCGCTATGCGCAAAAATAAGAAAAACCATCGTACTAAAAATAAAAAATGGCAAAAATTGTATCTAATATAAAAGTGATTCAGGTCTAGAATGCACTTGTTCATAAGAATTTATTTACAGAAGTTGATACTTATTAAAGCGTATATTAGTAGTCACAAAACCTAAATTAAATTTGTATATATAATAATATAATCTGTTATACTATTCGTTACATGTAAAAGAAACATCAACAATAAAAGAATTAATATTAAATAGATTTGTTAATGTCATTGCATATTGCTCCAAAATATGAAATATCAATTAAAAATTTATGTAATTGTAGTTTGTAATATTAGATAATAATAGACTCTAAACAAAGATAGAGGTAAATATTTTGTTTTTGTTATTCTAAGATTGCGATATTCAGTTGAAGGCTGAAGTCTCCGATAAAATTAAGCTAAATGTTAAATGTAATTTATATGTACCTATAGATTAATATAAAGTAATGCCGTACTTATATTAGTGCCACTCTTACTTTACAAGGGAACAATTTTTCCGGGTTGCTAGAACCATATTAATTACACGCTATTTGGTAGTTTTGTCGAAATTCAATTCGTCTATTATAACTCGAATGGAAATAAAAATCATATGTTCCAATTACATTTGCGTACGTTACAATTACGTTACGTATGTGTTCGTACGTTTCCATATGTTTGCATATGTTTTGGTTACTATTCGGAGATCTTTACCTCATTGTACAGAAACGTACGCAAACGTATATAAGTGAAACGCTAGTGTACGGAAATCTACAGCCGAAAGATGCGATATTTTACGTTATACTACCGTGTATTTCTTCCAATCAGGATCCTTCTACCCAATAAACTCATCCAATAGATAAATAAAAGTACTTTACCATGAAATTTCAAAAGATTAAATACTTCTTATTCCAGTGATCTGTAAGCTGAATTTTTTACGGGACATAAGTTAATTACACATTACTTACCATGCGTGTAAGTTTACCGGCTGTGCATAGCTGTTATGTTCTTTGTTCACGATCGATTGCATAGCCGCGTATCGAACACACTCCAGTAGCCACAGGTTAAGTTTAAGGCTGTCCAGAGGTGATGTGACACCCACACTCAATTCTGGACTTCCACTTTTCTTCTTCAATTCAAAACTTTTTGAAAAAAAACTCTTTTTTTAAGTTTAAAAAGAACTACAACGTACCAAAGAGTTTTTTTCTTAAAATTAAAAATTGAATGACAAAATTTTGAGTAAGAGCGTGGCTATCACATCACCTTATTCAGCGATTCTCCATCTACAAATAAGTACACTTCATCCACTGATAAAAATTTTTCCATCGGTCTTACAGTCTTATAAATTAAACTAATCCTCTATTCTATTAAGGAGCATCTTTTCGCGACCAAAGGGTTAAAAAAAAGGGTTAGGTAAAGGGTGAAGTAAAGGGTTGAAAAAAGGGTTAAAAGGGTTAAAAGGGGCTAAAAAAGGGTTAAAAAGGGTTAAAAAGGGTTGAAAAAAGGGTTGAAAAATGGTTGAAAAAAGAGTTGAAAAAAGGGTTGTAAAAAATGGTTAAAAAATTGTTTGAAAAAGGGTTGTAAGAAATGGTTGAAAAAAAGGTTTGAAAGCAATGTTGTTGAAAGTATGTTTGAAAA
>JAPYZP010003521.1:0-20914 GCA_030522985.1 Torymus sinensis | reverse complement strand
ATTATTAAAATAACTAATAACAGCCGAATGGATTGTGTATTTATACTTTGACATTCGTATTAATTGAAGCTAGAAACAATATAGGACCATAACTATAATAATATTATAATTAATGTATTATATTATAGTAGGAATAAAGCACAATATCTCTTTACCAGACTTTAATTAAAACCTATATCAACAATATTGGCGTTTCCACGAACTTCAAATGGAATACATAAAGGGTTCACGTGTACTGCATTATTAAAATACATGAAAAATACAAATTATCCTACGTACTCTTTCCACCCCCAGCGATCTTCTCCAAATCAATTTCATCAACTCTCGCTAATCCCCCGCCGTAAAAGAGAATAAACGAGTGCGCGACTGTGCCGGCAGAGCGCTCAAAGCCCTGCTAAAGACACGCCAAAAAGGCGACCCCAAATACGCCGCCGCCGCCGCCGACGACGAGGAGGAGAAAACACGACGGCGCCGCGAGCGAGCGCGAGCGCGTGTGTAAGGGCGCTCTCACGTATATATACGAGAGGGGGAAAGAGAGAAAGAGAGAGCGAGGAGTCGCGGTTTTCATTCATGCTTTCGCCGTGCGCGCGCGCGCCGCACACACCGCCCGAGATAGAACTCGGCGCAGGTGGCGTCAGCGGACGACGCCATTCTTTCGCGAGGGCGGAGAGAAGGAGAGAAGAGAGAGAGAGAGAGAGATCCGAAAATGCGCGCGCGGGCAGAAAGTTGCTTTCCGCCAAAATGAAAATTCCGTGGCGCATTTTTGCGAGAAGTTAGTGGGTGCAGGTGTGAAGTGATGAGGCGGCAGAGTGGTGTGTAGTCGTTAGCCTTTTATAGATGTGGAGTGGGTGGGCGGAGTTGGCGGGAGGTTTGGATAATTTTTTTTTTTTTCGGGAGGGGGGCTGTTGTGAATGAAGATAATTTTGTATTTTTTTTAGATTGACGGTTTTTTTTGGATTATAATTTTCCTATAATACCTACATTGAGAAAATTGTTTGTAAACAAATATTTGGTTAATTAATAGATTAGTATCTGTTTCCAACAGCTTGCATTTTATCGTAAATTCATTCATACAATTTATTGTGCCTACATGCTCGAATTATGAATATTATATGAAATTAAATTGTTATTGCTTTTTTTTTTTCAAATTTCAATAACCTAAAATTGCATAAAATTCGGTTTTATTGCAGTTTTACAGAACATTCTATAAACGCCTTTTCCAATTAAGATAGTGCAGTTAATTTAAGAAGTTTTTATTATTTAATTCTTATCACATTATAATAAAATCATAGGTACATTGTGTTACGGAAAAACTTTGTCATCAAACATGATTTATTCAATAAATGTAGAATAAAAAACACCAAGTGTACTATGAATAATTACATTTTTCATGTATTATTTCTCTGATTATTAGATTTTATTATACTGTGATAAAAATTAAACAAATAAAACATCTTAAATTAACGGTATACTACCTCAAGTAAAACCAGTGATATGATAAATTTTCGGAGGAACAGATGCAAGAGTAAAAAGTAGAAGGAATCGAACCTCGTTAACATTTCAATATCCTCTGAGACATATCCTCTCCTAAGGAGGTATTTAAATAATCATAGCGTTAAAGAGAATCGACGAATATAAAACGGCCCGGTGCACTTCCAACGAAAAATGTTCGCTTTCGGGAAGCTATTCCTTAGATTTCGTTTCCCGAATGGCCCATCAATTATTACCGGGACAATCAATTCCATCAAGTTGAAATATTTACATGCATTCGACACACTTTTTTTAATGTGATATTACACCTACGTTATTACTTACTCAATCCACCAAGTTTTTACACGAAACTTGGAATTTCTCTTGCGAGATTCTTCAAGTTTTACATGTAATTGGCGAGGTTTTGAAAAATTGTAAATTACAGATTTAGAAGTTGGCCTCGTATAATGTCGGTATTTAATGTAAATTCTTTGGAAAGCCTTTAATTAAGTCGTTTCCGGTTTTCTTCCACTTGGCAAACCGTCGAAAGCTCATTCAACGTGTATTATTAAATGTTACATCCGATACTTACATGAATCATACATCATAAAGCTGGTCTTTCTACATTGCAATAATTTATAACAAAGATTCTCGTTTAAAAGAGTGCAACGAGTGCTTTAAAAAAACTTACATTTATTTATTTCAAAGCCCGTAACGAAAATATCGAAGAAAAGACGAAAAAAAAAAATCACCCCAAAATTCGAAAACCACTGCAATCCCAGGGCCAAAACAGCGTATTGACCGAAAGAATGCGAATAAGCGGGTTTATTCGTAAAAATAGCCCACGCGTGAACTCGCTAGAAACTTTCTTTTCCTGTCAATTTGCCAAAAATCGCGCATACCACGCCTTCTCATATAGGTATATACCTACATTTTTTTCTCTCTCTCGCAATGTTTTCCCTCGACAAGTCTATACTTACGCGGAACTGCTCGTACGGGCGCGCGCTCGCGGGCTTCTATGGCAAGTCCACATTCATCAAACAGATGAGAATTATCCACGGCTCCGGCTACTCGGACGAGGATAAGCGGGGGTTTATCAAGCTGGTGTACCAAAATATCTTCATGGCGATGCAGTCGATGATACGGGCGATGGATCTCCTGAAGATTCAATACGCGTCGTCTTCAAACATAGTGAGTCTCACGAGATTGGGGGGGAGGGGAGTGGGCGGAGGCGCAGAGCAAAGAGGGAAAGCGATGTGTAAATAGCAGCGTGTCGGTTGCGGGAACACCACGTGGCGCTACTGACCTACAAATTTTCCTTAAATTTCAGGGTTTACAAATCAAATTGTGATATGGCTTTAAAGTATTACAGTAGTGCTCTCACAATTTTGATTTTATCATTTTCTTCGGTATATTTTAACGTGGTTTAAGCTTCAATTTATATGCCTTGTTTAGCTGTAAGTACTTGTTTGCAAATTCGGTAAAATGATAAAAATGCAGATTTTATTTAATTGAATAATTTTTAAAAAAATTTTTTTGAAAAACGCACTTGTCATCATGGCCTCCGTATGTGTAAATACTGCACTATTCTATTAGTATTTGACTTAAAATGATGTAAGCTTAATTCGGAGAATGTGGAATTTGCCAAACTATACTCAAACAATTAAGCGTGGGTGTAAGCAAATTCTATTAAATTACGGTATGAATCACCAGCGTAACTTCAAGCTTCATAATTTCCTAAAAGTTATTAGAATAATAACTTAATTATAGGGTGTTTATAAAACGAGAATTTACTTGATGCTTTTGTGTACTAATGTTCAAGAAGATAACTAACTCATTTTTAAATGTTAATGTAAATAATTCTCAAAGATATACACTACATTATTATTCAACATAAGAAAAGTTGTCTGAAATCTTTTAATTACTTCATCGGTCAGCAGACTTTAAATAAAGCTGCGCCAGAATTAAGACTCCGCGCACCGAGAGAAACTTATAGCGTTTCAAAACTCATTATACCCAGTCAGTCGCAGGAGAGAGACATCGTGAATTAAAAACAATGTCCATCGTGTAATTAACTCGCGAAACACACTGCGCGCGAAAAAACTTTCCCGTCAGAGCCCGCTGCTCCTCTACCCGGTAGAATTCTAATACATTTTATAAGCGGGGAAGCCTCTTAGGATAACGCAAAACTTTTCCCCTTCGCTTCACCGAATCGCGCGCATGCACGCGGACAAGTCGATTCGAATGAATTCGACTCTCCCGCGCTTTGACTTTCTCACTCCCGCGTTGCTCTCTCGCATCGGTAATCCCTTTGACGAGCTATATTAATCGGAAATCAAAAACACGAATTGTGCGCGCACGTGAGAGAGACAAAGAGCAATTCATTAAAATATCACGTCCCTTAATTCCGCTCGTGGGAGCCCGCGAGCACACGGCGTCATTCACTAATACAATTGTACTGCGCGTAATGACGCGATTATGGCTGCGCTGCTCGGAGAAATTTTTCGCATTGCGAATTGGCCGAACGATTTTGTGTTGTTACTCGCGCGACTTTAACGCGAATTATCGTGAAAATTACTTCGAGGTGAGCTTTTTATCGCTTCTCTCGTTCTCTCGGGCGCGGACTTTTTAGGAAACTGATTCACGTATCCGGTGCCGCATGTATAAATATAGTTTGTTTTTCGCTGGGATGATGTAATTTGAAGCAGGACAATGGTTTGGGTGTCAAAAGCTCAGTGCTATGAATCATTAATAAAATTTCAAATATATGACAATGCAATAGAAGGAATGTTTACAGGTAATTTTCAAAGTACGAAATCTCATTTTTATGAAACTTTCTCAATTTATTGCAATATCGATATATATATAGATTAATTTTTGGATTATTTTTCTTCTAAAATTTAAATTTATGTCCATTCATATCTAGAAAATGTGTAAAATGAACCGCGCACTAATTCGCTTTTGCTCATTGCAGGAGAAAGCCGAACTCGTGCGGGCCATCGATTTCGAAACGGTAACAGCATTCGAGGAGCCCTACGTGCAAGCGATAAAGGATCTGTGGGCAGACGCCGGCATACAGGAATGCTACGATCGTAGACGAGAGTACCAGCTGACGGATTCTGCCAAATAGTAAGTCTCTCTCACCGCATCGCTGACCCGCAGCCAACCACTGTACCTATACTAATCAGTCATTTGAGTTTTATCCCCCCCCGCCCCCCCCCCCCCCCACCTCTCTTCTCACAGGTTAAGGAAACCGCGAGTTTTCCTCGTCCTCTCAGCGTTACCGCAGACGCGCAAAAAGCATACACAGACAGAAACACACAGTACTAAGTCGGACGGCTCAATTAAAACGGGTGCAAGCACCGCGGACTCGATTAGTTATATAGCGACGATAAAATATCGTTTACCGTGATGCGATTGTTTTGATACGCGGAGAATCGTGTCACGTGTGAAGCTTTATCGGGCCGGAGGAACGGGGGGGAACTGGTAATACCGAAATTGTCGCTGGAATTTTCGTGAGTCATTGTCCCGCGATTTTCACTCTTTTATCCTTTTGTGCTTTTTTTCTCTCTGTTTCGACGATACGTGCTTGAAGTAAATAACAGTTGTGATAGCAAATTACGTAGCGTGACAATTCGTTGACCTTTGCGTATGCAATCGGTCAATCGGACCGGGGAAAATTACGTGAGATTTTACGTTTGCATCTTGATTTTTGTTACCACTAATTTTATGTCAGTGTACTTATCTTCAGGCCAGGGATTCTAATTAAACTTTGGGACACGTTTTTGGATGATAAAATGTATAGAAAGTCATAAGAGTAAAACATTTTTAGACTTATTTTAAGAAAATGTTGTAAGAACTAATAGCTTTTTTAAGCATCGGGTCCACTATCGCGGCCTTCTACATATTCGCGCATCCAAAAATATATCTCAGTTTGATCAGAATCCGTGACCCAAAGGTAGTGCAATCTTCAGTTAAGTATACAGATTGTTCTACTTTGCGCGGGAGATTGCACTAAAAGTTTAAAGTTATCGATGGCCGAACCACGGATTACTTCACAGCGCGATTTACCACAGTAGCACTACAGGAGCTCGGAGCTTAATGGCTCTGCCAGCTCCGTTTTATTATTCATTATTTGCGAACTATCAATCTCGACTTGTGTTACTTCTCTCTCTCTCTCTCTCTTTCTCTCTCTTCAGGCAAAAAGCATGACGCATCGACGACGAGCACGCGCGCGGCGGTCCGTCTAATTAATCTCGGCTGAAACCTAAAACAGAACAAATATTGCGAGGAGAGATAACGACGACAGTGCAAACTACTGCGTGAAATTCAAATCGTTATTCGATTTCGCCGCGTTCTTATTGAGATCGTTTGAAGTAATTGCAGAAGCTGTATTGGATTTAATTGGTAAACTAGTAAGAGACGTGTAATTCGATCAATCGCGGACAATTACATTTACCGTTTAAGTAAATCATCGCTTCGCGCATCGGCAACAATGTCGCGACGAATAATTTACAGAATCATTAATAATGTCTTTTTTACTTCCGTTCGTATTTAAAGAGCTTGTTTTAATGCATTGGTCAGTAGGTCGGTTCGTTAACGACTGCGGCTCGTCGACGACTTTTTACGTTATTTGCCGGCCGACGTTAAAAACTATTTAGTTTAAGGCCAAAAGAAAAAAAAAAAAAAAAAAAAGAACAACCAAGTAAAGAGATTTTCCTCGGCGTTCTGCATGCCCCGAGATGTGCACGTCAAATGAAACTTCCAAAAGGGACCATTGTACTATAAGTAAACGATGATAAGAGGAGCTTAGTACTATAAGTAAATGATGATTACAGTTACCTGATGGAGATAGACCGAGTTGCGGCGCCAAACTACCTCCCCACAGAACAGGACATTCTTCGTGTAAGAGTGCCCACTACCGGTATAATTGAATATCCCTTTGACTTGGAAGAAATCCGATTTAGGTACGTCGCAGCGAGGCGGAGAAAGTTAAAAAATATCAATGGTGGATGATGATGATGATGAAATTATGGTGCACACAATCTTCGCTCGGCACAGTCTCGCATGGGTCTCTCTCTTATATTGGGCTGATCTGTACATACATATATATCTTTCTCGCTCGCATTCACAATTTCTGTCTTTCTCTCTCTCTCTCTCTCTCTCTCTCTTTCTCTGTTGCGCTCACAAATCCACACTCACGCACACACGTTGCTGTGACTAGGCGCGCATGGAGGTGCCTGCATGCATGGATGGAGAGCCAGCCTCGCACGAGCGCGAGCGCAGCACGCTTTTAATTTTAACTGTTTACTAATCAACGACTAAAAGCCGACGGAGTCGCGCGTGGCAATCAGTGCTATTCTTGAATAGGTCTCGTGAGTCCCGAGTTTTGCGCGCGACGGCCTGGAATTTTTGAGCGCGCACGCACGCGCCTCTCTTGTGATGCACTTCACGGGAATTTCGAATTGTTTCGAACTGATAGTTTCGCTTGCGTAGTCTTGATATTGAGTCTCGAATTTTCGAATACGCGTTTGTGTAAGATGGATTTCAATTAAAATCCATGGGCAATCTCATATACTAGCTGCTTTGATTTTCTGGTATTATTGGTTTTGCAATCTTATCGTTATATAACATAGGGTTTTGTATTTGAGGTTTCAAATTATTCTGCTCACTGTTAGTATTACAATTATTTATTCGAGTAGATGAAGGACAATAGTCAACGCCACGCTTGTAATGGAAAAGAATTTAATTTCATAAAGCAATCTGTATTAATAAATTATTGGTGTTGTTGTTAAAGAAAAAATTTGTCGATTAATTTTATTCACGCGTGTACTATCGAAATTAAATTTCTCCAAAGAATTGCTTTATCACAATGAACAATTTATTATTCCTGGCTTCGGTATCAATATGACTTACATTTTGAATGCAAGAAAATGCGATAATTTTCAAGAATAGCACTGGCGCGACTTTCTTTTAGACAAGGTGATATTTTATTTACAGTAAGGTAGATTATTCACGCCACTAAATATTCTCAAAGCATAAGTAACACTGAGAAAATTAAAATGTAAATAAGGTCTTACCGAGTCGCACTTGTCACATTGCAGGTTGCACGAATAGCGCCGGACAGAGAGCGCATACAGCAGAGTCTACTCTCGGCCGCCCTCTCACTCATTTTGTTGTTTCTAATTTAATTCTATGTCTCTTTAATCCTCATAATTAACATTGTGTTATTTATATGACAAGTTGCATGGCATGCGATACGAACGACAATGGCTTGGTTTGTGTTGCAGTTATATTAGTGACATAGATCGCATTGAAAAGCCCGAATATCTTCCCAGCGAGCAAGACATCCTACGAGCTCGAGTTCCTACAACCGGCATTTTAGAGTATCCCTTCGATCTGGACTCCATCATATTTAGGTACTTTAGAATCTGAGTTATCGAGACGTAAAGAAGTGGAGTTCTGCGCGGTTGCAATTTCAATTGATCGGCTCGTTTATGTTAATTTATGAAGAGTTTTCGGGTTGTGTAGATATTTTTTTTATTGACCGTATTATACGTAACGATGATAACGTAACTTTTGTAATCGATTTTTGAAGTCAAATGTGCTAACATGCAAGTGCTCAAAGTAGATTAATTTCATTTAAATTTAATAACTTACAATTTATCGCGATATTAAATTTAAGGTGATTCTTTCGTAAAGTCATGTATTGCAAAAATTTATCATCAATTTAAAATCTATAAAAGAAATAACATTTTAGACTGATACAAGAAATTTTTGGGGTCGATAAAGGAAAATAAAATTGACTTTAAACTCAGAAGTTTTACTATTACTTTGTAGTACAGAATATATATTCTCACTAAACAATTGAAATAATTTTCAAAATTGAAATGTACATTTTTTACAATTACAAAGATTTTAAATATGATGAAAAACAATTGTTACACTGTTGAAAGTTTTAAAAAGATATTTTAATACAAGAATGCATTATCACACTGTTAGAAAACTTCCATGTATACATAGATATATTGTGTTTACATTTTGCGTTTCTAAATGTACACATTGTACACTTACATATATGGAATTTTACTGACAGTGCAATATTAGGTTCTGATCAATATTCGAATGAAAACAAAAGATAAAGCAATATTACTTAAAAAGAAGCGCCACGGCAGTTCTCGCAAAATGCACCTTACAATTCATTTTTGCGATTGATTAATTTTTTATGATAGATATTTATTTTCTTACGTGTCAAAATATTATGTGAACATTGTTCTTTTACGTAACTAACGGATCATGAAAGAACCACCTAGAGAGAAGTTTTTCGAGTGAATTTTTGAAAATCGGAAGAATTAAATCTTTTTATAATAATACGAGTTATGACCTAAAATAGTTTCAAGGAGGATTTTCAGAATGCTCTAAAGGACCAAGCTTTGTAAGATGCTGTAAATATTTTATATTTCATTTTTTTATTTGTAATATACTTGTTATTCATATTCTTGTTCTTACTAACATTCTAAAGCATGACTAGTATTTAATTGGTGTATGGATTTGTAATTAATAGATTTCATGGGTTACTTACTTATATTCATTGGACGTTTACAATCCATTATTATCTAAATATTCAATGTAAAGTGTGTAACTAATTGCATATGCTGTGAATAACGAATGTTTCATTTCATGGATAATGCTCGCTTTTAAAAATATTGTATGGTTTGTGTAAAATTACAAAAAGTTTAAATAATAATAATTGTAAATAAATCATAAATGTGTCAATTGAACAATATAATCTTTAACATGTTATATTTTACAGGATGGTAGACGTCGGCGGTCAGAGATCGGAAAGAAGAAAGTGGATCCACTGTTTTGAAAACGTCACTTCCATTATATTTTTAGTAGCTTTAAGTGAATACGATCAAATTCTCTTTGAATCGGAAAACGAGGTAATTTAAGATTGCATGAATATGCCACATATATTTTTTAAATTGAATATAATTTATTAATTTTAACTTAAGTAAGGCGCTGTTTAAGACGATCATAACATATCCCTGGTTTCAGCATTCTTCCGTCATTCTATTCTTGAACAAAAAAGATTTGCTGGAGGAGAAAATCATGTATTCTCATCTCGTCGATTATTTTCCAGAATACGATGGTAAGCTGCTATGCACTGTTTTACTAATTAGACATTTAAAAAAATCTTCAAGTTAAAAATTTTAAGTCTTGAAACATAAAAGTTTTAATCGTTCTTTTCTGCATATCAAAATAATATCAACCTTTAGTGATTTTCTTCTTCTTTATTCGCAAAAAATGTAGTTCTAAATTATGATAAGGGACGTATGTTCCGGGTTAATCACACGCGAATCCCATATAAATATTGGACAACGTTGATTGATAAGTTATGGTATAGGACCAAAGCAGCAGGGTGATCCTGCCATGGACTACATCTTAAAGGGTTATCTCGCAGCGAATCCTGACCCTGATCGCACGTGCTACTCTCACTTCACTACCGCGACAGGTCTGTTAAAGTGAACGATCTCAATGAAAAAGGGTTACTGCAGCCGTGTTTATCTTAATCTTGAATTAGACGCTAGTGTTGTAATTTGCAGTAACAGATCCTAAACTAAAGTCGCCAGAATTATCTTTATCTAAGTCGTAGTCGATGGTATACAATATATTTATGTACTGTATTTACTATTTGCTATTGAATGTAAAATATTACATTGATTTCGATCTTAAAAATCTTCATCAGTTATGTAAACCATACTTTTGAAAACTTTTTAGTAAATTTTTGCTTAATACTTTGTGGCACTAAACTTATTTTTGCAAAACATCTCAAAACAATCACCATAAACATTCTTTGTCTAATTATTCTCCAAAATCAACGACCCAAATTAGCTTGAAACTTCCGCGCAACGTCATGCGCGTGCTCTCAAAATCCATCAATCAACATCACAGGCTTGCCTACTGGCGGCAAAATCGAAACGTTTCCACGAACGTTTTTTTTTCCTCTTTGTTCAAACGAGAGCGACTTTGTTTCAGTCTATTGCACAAGTAGCCGTCGTTATGCTGTATGCGCGCGGTTGTCCTTCGCGCGGGTGCGTGCGTAACCTCAACAAAGAGTTTGGATTATCAAAACGGTTTTCCCTGGTAGTGCCGCTGCATAACAGCCCGCCACTCGCATCCGATACAGCCGGTTAACTGCTTTAGCCCGTGTGAGGCTTCCCCGCGGTGGATTTCCGCGTCGCTTCTCTCGTGGCTCTCTTCCGCTCTGTGTCTCTCCCTCTCGCTAATGCGATAAGGTCCGACCTTGGGAACGGGCTATTGGATTTCGGATTCGAGCCGGTCGTGCACACCGGTAGCAACCAACTTATCCTTGACCGTCACATGCACCGTCGTCGTCGCGTTTCCTCGTCGTGTTCAGATCTGCCATTGGTTTAAATTATGTGATTTTATTTCTCAGGGAGACGAGAAATATCGATGTTAGAGAGAATCAGCTAGAAGCCCCATTGACCCTGTTAAGATATGCTTTAGGAAAACCAGTTTTACTTTGAATGTTGAATTTGTACTATGTTTGAGTTCTGAATAGGGTGGAAATTAAAAAATAATATTAAAGACAATATTTATGTAAGGTGCCCGTTAATAATTTAAAAAGTTTTGAAAATTTTAATTTTTTAATTAAAAGAAACTTAAAAATGGGTATTTGATAAAATTTTTCAGACTTCTATTTCATAAGCCTCTTGCTTTTATAATTGATTATTTTTATAAATATATAACTTGCGTTCAATTTCCGTTTTAGTAATAAGGTTTCTAATTTCATATATTTAGAATATGATACATAATCGTATGAGTCATATCTTTGGAGTAACCTTATTGTATATGCATAAAGATGCTTGTATAAATGTTCCCTTTAGTTTTTGAAACTGAATTGATTTTGAAAATACGATTTCTGATGTAAATACAGAACAAAAAACTAAATTCACATACAAATTTTGTGTTAAATTTCAAAAGTAAATAAACATATTTACAAATTTTTTCAAGAATTAAGTATATTCGTAGTTTTAATTTATACATTGTATTGTAAGTACATTTGATTGAACGCGTGGTACAGAAATATTCGGCTCCCGGGTTTTCACGTTGATTAAGATGACACGATTTCGCGGGGCGACGTTGTTTGCGCAAGACGTGACGTAAATTCAAGCCAAGTAAATTAAGGAGGTTTCGTTTTTTTATTACCAAGCTATTAACTGTATATCATTGTGTATATAGAAGCTCTCGAATGGTTTGTAAATTAGACAGGATTATATCTGCAATACTCCACATTGTACAACGTCTTCAGCACACTTTCTAAGATTCGTTTTCTTTTTCTGAAAATGATGTAACCCAGTGGACAAATATGTGAAGGAGTCGGCGTACTTGATGATTAGACTGTTTGAACAGTATTATTTGATCAAGTATTCTTCTGATTGATTGTTTATAATAGTAATTGAAAACTGTTTTTTTATGTTCCAACTTGAGTTGCAGACTACTGATTTTTAATTTATTTTAGTCGATTTGTTTAAATTTAACATTCAAATGACAAAAGCAAAGTAAAGTTTTTATATCCTGTGACCTAAAAAATAATCCAGTTTCTTCGTTTGAAATAATTTAAAGATAAGTAGTTTGTATTTTTTTAAAGGTATTATTGAAATTAAAAATGTGAGTTACACTCGTACAGTTTTCGTATTTTGCACAGTATACTTTTGTCTAACCAAAAGAATAGCACATTATCAAGTACATAAAAAAAAAACTAATAATACATTTGAATATAACGCTAGAAGTAAGCTAGAAATATGTATCGAGATAAGAGTTGTAGAAGCCAACGCTGTAAGCTTGCCTATGTCGTTGTATTTGTTTCCTAGGACTTCAAAAAGACGCGACAGCGGCCAGAGAATTCATACTGAGGATGTTCGTCGACCTCAATCCAGATAGCGAAAAGATTATCTATTCGCATTTTACGTGTGCGACAGGTAGGTGTCCGCTTCGTTTCGATAAGCGCGCGCCGCTATCGCGCGCGCTTGCCACGCTTGACTTGTGCATGCTTTATCTATGCCTGTGTGTATTGCTTTGCCGCTTTGTACCCTCTGACAGTTGGTTTTTAGCATTAAATTTATCATTTTTATTCTTAACAAGCTGTGCTTACGATAAGAGGAGAGCATTGCAATTGTAAATTTACGATATTCAACATTAATAATAAATCTGATGCAATCTTCTCTTATCGTAAGTGAAAGCTCAGCAGCCCTCGCCAGGTGATGGAATACCTAACATTTGATTTCTCTTTCTTTTAAACAACACCCCTGCATGCCCACACACGACGGAACCGCGTCTTCGCTCTCCCCTAACAGACACGGAAAACATCAAGCTTGTGTTTTGCGCCGTCAAGGATACGGTCATGCAGAGCGCCCTGAAGGAGTTCAATTTGGCTTGAGCACGCTTCGTGAACAGAGAAATCTAATCAAACATCGGGAAACTAAAGTGTGCATGCGAACCATCTCTCTCTCTCTCTCTCTCTCTTTCTCTCTCTCTCGCTCTCTCTCCCCTCCTCACTACCTTCTTTAGTTTCTAGTACTTCAATAACGCTGCAAAAATCTTTCTGTAACCAATCCTTTTCCTCCTGCTTGTCTTTTGCCAAGTTGCTCAATCGCACGGAGAGATGAGGAAAAGAGAGAGAGAGAGAGGGGAAAAGATGATGTGTAACCGAAGGCTGCAGACGAGGAGGATGAGGATGAGGATAATGTGCATGCAAACGAGACCGAGGAAGGAGGAAAAACGAAGATTTTCCGCGAATGCATGTGTATACCCTTTTTTACGGCATATCATTGTCTTTGAAGCGTGTGCACAAACGTTTTCACGGCGCGCGCGCGAACGCTTCTATAAAACGACGGCGATTTTCCGTTCGCTTTGGCTTTTTCGTTTTCTTTCGTCCCTTGTTACACTCGCCGCGGGCGCGCGCCACGCGCGATGTAATCGAACGCATTAATCTTCTCCCGCAACTATGTTAACCCACCTGTCTCACTGTTCTGCTAATAATATAATACAACTTCGATTATAAGTACCGACATTTGTGTTGTTTATTTCTCTCGAATTGCATTGACCTACCTCTTTTCTTTCAAGCAAGAAGCATGGGATCAAGAAGATATATTTATTTTTGACTGACATTAACATTAATTTACCTGGTTTTAAGACTTCTTAGCTACGAATTATTAATATAATAAGTTAAATTTTCATGAAAAAAAATTTATGTAAACGGTTTTTTTTTCTGTTTCGTTCTTTAACAATGGGCATGTGTCTTTTAACCTTTTTAATAACTTTTTCGTTAATTTTTGGTACAAGCATGACAGGGAATGCTTTCTCCTAATTTTCGTTTTTTTTTCTATTAACAAAGGGTAAGTTTTATATCTATTTAAATTAGACGTTCACTCATGTTAATTAAAACCATATTTTCCAAAAAGCTTAAATTATCCTTTATTTTATAAATGCATTATGTCGTTTTAATTAAACATGAGTATTCTTGAAACACATGTTGTATTGGTATTTAAAAAAGAAAACTGTAAAAGTCGTTACATTCAATAAAAGGTTATAATGTTTCAGTGAAGTTGGTATACTGGTAAGAATTTCTTTTATTGTTAAAAAAAAAAATTATTTTTCCTTTCTTCATTCCAAATGACTTCTATTAAAAATGCAAGTTTTCCACCGAAGCAAGAATAGTGCAGCTTAGATGACACTACTATACAATTATGAATACCAACACAGCATACTTGCTCGTTTAAAAAAAAAATGCACATTCAAACAAGAAAAACTAATGATTAATCGTTCCCACAGATACGGAGAACATCCGATTCGTGTTCGCGGCGGTGAAAGACACGATCCTGCAGTCGAATCTGAAGGAATACAATTTGGTGTAAGGCGCGCGCGTTCTCCAAGGACACCCGCAGGCAGATAATAGGCCGGCCCGCGCGCGCGCCCCGGCGGCGGCGCGCACCGCAGCAGCAGCAGCAGCAGCAGCAGTCGCCAGCAGCATAAGCAGCAGCCGCAGCGGCTTCGCTTCGTCACGACTTCGCTAAGGAAACTAAACAAAACAAAGCTGATAAAGAGATATAAGGCAGCGGCAGCAGCGCACAGAGCGTAAGGGAAACGAATCGCGGCAGCGGCGAATCGTCGCTGCTATCTTTCTCTTGGCGCCGAAGGTGGAGAACAACAACAAAAGCAGCAGAAGCATCAGCAACAACAACACAACGCAATCATCATCCCGGCACTTCTCAGGCGCGTCAGCACGCCATCACGATGATGACAACGGCTACCGGACGAGACACGATGTCATTGTCATCCAACGTGAACCAGCACATGCCATCTAAATATACAATACGCGCGCGCGCTCATCCTTCCCCGAGATCTCGACGACGACGACCGTTGATAGCGACGACGCCACGCGACAAGTCTACAAGGTTAAAGACGGAGACGAAGACTGCAGCGATCGTGTGTCTACGTGTGTGCGTGAGTGTGCGTGTGTGATGATGTGCTGCGCGTCTGCGAGAGAGTGTTAACAAAATATAATATAAATCCGAGAGCAAGAGCGTTTTTATTATAAAGTGAATTTTAAAACGGGTTACAGGACGCGCGTAGAGTCACGAAAGCTAGATGAGAAAGGGAGAGAGAGAAAGCGCGCGCGCGCGGGAGAGAAGAGAGAAAGAGCAGAATATATATGCGCCGAGGGAGAGCGAGAGTGAATGAGTGAGTAAGTGAGTGAGGAGAGTATGCTGCGAGGGGAACGGAGATGGACCGTTGCTCGGTTGTGCATGTGTATGTGTGTGCGCGGAGTCGCGCCAAGTATAGGGACGAGATAATAACAGGATAGACGAACGGTGACAAGAACGATGTGTAAACCGCGCGCACGTTTCGGCAGCCCCTTACACGTCGTCGGTCCTTGTGAGACTAATTTAGATAGTTTTTAACTAAAAAAAGGCGAGAGATATATGAGCGAGGAAACCGAGATATTCCGGCTAATGCGATGAATTCCGAGGATGAGTTGATGATGCGTTGAGGTTATCAAGGACCTAAACCTAAAGTTAACGTCCTATACTCTGTACGGGAGAGCGGAAAATAATAATTAATATTAAACAAAAAACGTAAAGTGAAAATATAATGAAGACGAAGAGAAACAAAGAAAACCTCTTGCAAAATGCCCTTCCAAATAATGAAAAAAAGATGAAAACATAATTAACAAATCTCTCACGTACTCCCCACCCGACGAACCGGCGAACCGATTTACTTTCATACTCCATGCGTTGAATTTCTTACCTTTTTATATAGCTTAGCTTAATCGATCGAGCTCGGCTGACTGCGATGTGTCTTGATTTTTATATATATAAAAAAAAATAAACAAATCGATAGACGTTGAATAAGGGGAGAAAATTAATTAAAGTATATTAAAAAAAGAAAGAATACGTGAATTATTAATGAAGTAATTGAGAATAAAGAAACTCACGAAGCACAGCGTATTTAGCCACGCCGTGCTACGTCTGTCCAGTGTGTCAGTCTCGGGTCGAGAGTCGAGAGCGACGAGGAGAAAAAACATTAAATAATTAAGTAGATAAAAAGTTAAAGGAAAAAAAAAATTGTCTCGATCGCGAGGTGAGCGTGAGAAAATTAAGTATGGATAATATCGACACAAAGGATAAAGAAATGATTTATAGAAAACAGCTGTGGAGGAGAAAAAGATAACACTATGGATTTGATCGAAAATGTTGGTGACCTTTGTTTTTTCTATCTTTCTCTCTTTGAAGAAACGACGACAGAAAGAGTGAGATAGAATGTATGTATGTGCGGGCGTGTGAGTGAGAGATAAATAAAAGGAAAAAAATATGAAAATGATAAAAAATATAAAAATCGGTACGAAAAGCTTTTTAATCTCGAATTAGTTGGAGACACGAGTGAGAACAATTCTAGTGCCATTTACTAGTGTGGTGTTTTTATTACAGTCCTTTGTTAGACGCGAAGAGCCAAAGTGTTTTTTTGTGTTTTTTTAACTGTGCCAGAAATAACTAAGAGTTCTTTCTGCATGTGACTCAAATTCACGATTCATCATATATATATATATATATATATTGTTATATATAATATATAAAAAAATACTTAGAATAGCGAGCGTCGAGGTACGTCGGCAAACAAATAAAATAGTACCGCGAGAGGGCAAAAGAGGTCCATTCAATTTTATGCCATTCATCCGTTAAATCCGCCTTGTCTTTCCCACTTTCATGTCTCCTCATTCGAAGTAGATATTCCGCGTTGAAGATTTCATTGAAAGCAACTTAAATTATACAGAGTTCAATTTCAAATACTTGTCAATTTCAATCTAAGCTATTAAAAATATGTATTAAAATGTAACGATTGGTTTATATATAAAACATAAGTGATGTTTATTTCTATAGTTATTAAAATATGTTTATGTTTATATTAATTTTATTATTCAATTTTATTGAATTTTGTTGAAGAGTGAATATATTATTTTATACAATGAATTAAGAACCTTAATAAATATCTCATAAGATCTTTAGTTCTTTTTTTATACCGTATCGACGAATCGTACTAGGATGCATCCCGCTCTATAATTTACTGTGTTTTCAATGAAATCGCTTGATTAGGGGGGAGACAAATCTCTTTCTGAAACAATAAAGAATTATGCAACAATGAAAGCACAAAACTTTTTCCCTGTTTCGTTGTTGATTTAGATATACGTAGACCATGTGAAAACGATGAAGTGAAAAAGATAAAAGAGAAAACAAAGTGAGATCAAAAGTGTCATTAGCCGATCATCACTTTCGATCTCACAATATAAAGGCGGCGTGCTCTCGATATAACGCGAGGGATGTGATGATCTCGATCGTCCTCCGAGAACAAAGATCTAGTCTTCTCCCCCGAAGCAGTAATATAGGATTGTTTTGTTAATTTTTTTTAATCGTCGACGAATAACGAACGAGTGGACTAGCTGTTGGAAGAAATAATAATAACGTGCAATGAGTTTTTGTGAATAGGGGAACAGGTCGAGAACAGTTCATTACTAGATTTTAATTGTATTTATATAAACGTATATGATTCGTTTTTCTTAAAACAGTGAGAATATTAGGTTATTTTTTGTTGTTCTTTATTTAGTTATGAAATAATAAGTGCAATTAATGTGTAATATTGTATTAGTTTGAAATTGTATAAAGTTTTATTTGTAGAAAGTAAATATATAATTATGAGATCTTTTCGAATACATTTCCATATGTACCAGTAAAATGGTGTAAAGTAAACTACTATGAAAAACAAAAACTCGAAATGTAAAAGATATTAAGATTTGTAAAAAAAAAAAAAGAAAAAGATATCCTTATGACTCCTTTAATTATGCAAGAGCATATATTATAAAAACGATGTAATTTTTTTATAGTCGTTTGTACTTTGCATCATCACTATGGAAATTCGAAAAATATCCACTAGGTCAGTGACAATTATTATTTCTACCAGCAGCTTCGAACAATAACAATGGACCAACACTTAAGACGATCGTCTGAGTTTCTCATCGGCTCATTGAAAGAGAAAACCTCTCCCACACCCCACTTTCTCCCCGACCAACCGACTTCTATCTCTTGTCTCTTTCCGATCCCTCCTCCGCTGAATCTCTCTTTACAAAACTAATTGTAAAAGACGAATAAGCAAAAAAAAAGAATCATGAATAAATGGGCGCAAAACCGACAAAAAATATTTCTAACTATTCCTCTCTGTCCGTCACGCAGTGGAGCATTTACTTTTCGACTTTTATAACAATAACAATCGATAGGCGTGTTGTGTCTTCTGTGAAGCTCATAGTACACACATGCACATCCACCCAGCTACACACACAAACATTCGTATGCCTCGCTTCACACGACTGTTCAACGGTGCGCGGGGCTATCGACGAAAATTTAACAAAATAGATCATCAACATAATAACGATTAAGAGAACAACAGCCCCCGCGGCTGGCCCGGTTCGTACTTTCTTCCACCCGACCTATCCTCTCTAAACCCTCACACCCCATCCCATCTCCCGCTTAACTCGATATAGCGAAACGAGGAAAACGCGAGATATATAGATATATGTGTGTGCGAAGAAAATGCATGAGGACGATTGACAAACATAAGCAACTATGCAAGAGAAGAGAGACAAACGAAAATAGAGAAAAGAAGTGGAGAAAATGGATGAAAAATATATATAAATAAAAATATATATTAAAAAAAAAATAATAATAAATACGGTTTACGTTGCGTATGTGTGATGAACCGCTCACTGCCTGCGCTCGCTCATCGCTGGTCAGCGCGTCATTATTGTCCTCCCCAATGCCCGACAGCGAACCGAGAAGAAAGACGAGAGATATAAGAGCGAGAACGAGAGAGTGAACGAAAGAGCGTGAGAAAGAGAGATTGAGTGAACAAACGAATACAAAAAAGAGTAAATAAAAGTAAACACTAAAGGATAGCAAACAATTTTACCCCGGTCTCCCTCCGATTTTTCCTCCCTCGACACGAGATAAAAACGAATAATAGTGAAAAGAAAGAAAAAAGAAAATGCTAAAAAAGAAGCGAGGATGACAAAAGTGAACGAAAGAGAGAACAAAAAAGAAGCGCATACGTTCGTGATGTGGGCGACTTTTGGTACTTTGAAATGGGCGTCCCCCCTTTCTTCTTCTTCCTTCTATACATAACATTTCCGGCGGGGGTCTGATCGCGAATGCGCGCGAGCGAGCCAGCGCCAAAGTTCGGGGCACACTCATCTCGCGGCCCAAGGATTTGAATGCACAACTACTCGTGTAAGATTTCTCACATTTTAAGCATTTTTCGTATCCCGATTTTTGGCGCTCGACTCGCGCTCGCGCACACCTGCGTCTGATGGGCACATATATGCGGGCGTCTACCCGACTCGACGAGTTTTATATAAATATATATATATATATAATTAAACGAATGATCGATGTTTTCTTTTCTTGAATTGTAAATTATTGTGAATTTCAGTTGTATGATACTGGAATAACCGATTATTTTGCCATATAGTTTAACGAAATATTTAGTTAGCGTAAGACAAATGAATGTTCGATTTCTTAATAAATGTAAATAATAATTTAAATGTGTTTACTTGGTTTATTCGAAAGGACAAAAAAATATACGTGTGTCATACTAAGGATAAGTTTATTCACGTCATAACACAACGCTTAACATTTTTAAGACTAATTTGAAAAAAAATATATATATATTGTAATCCAGAATATTCGTTTTTTTTTTATTATTATAACAAGTCTTTTTTTCCGATCAGTTAAAAGGAAAATCGTTAATTTGAAAGCAACGAAAGCCGCCGTATCCGAAGAAAAATAACGTCCCGTTCAGCCCTTCCTATACATATATATACATACATAAATTATATATATATATATAAAAGAAAAAACGCGCGAGTGCGCCGGTGTTCTTGTCCCTTCTCGCGCTCGCAATCTTAATCAAAAGAAACAAATAAAGAAAAGCAGTGGTGTACGAGAGAAAGTGCGAAGTATATAGAGAGAGAAAAAAAATAAGAGTGTATAAGACGGAGAGAGTGAGTCGACGTAAAAAAGAAAAAGATTTTACTGGGCGATTTGACTGCGGCGTACACCTACTACTATCGAAGCACAAAGATATTGCACACGGAACACATACGTACATACGTTAATGCCGTCGAGAGGAGAGAGGAGAGAAAAAACGGATACACATACATACATACACACATACGCGCGCGGAAACATAGGGACGTATGCATGCGAGGACAAATATAAACAACAAAAAAACCTAGCCCCTTGGTTCGCTGATAAAACGATACCGATTATTGAATTATGATGATGCTGATGATGATTATGATGATGATGGCGGAGAAAAAAAAATGAGTTTATATGGAAAAATACAAAATATATAAATACACTGAATTAAGTATAATATTAAGAGATAACAACAAATAATATTGAATAGTAATTATTATACTGCTTGGTTTTCAGTGCGGAGAGTGAGAATGCTCGAGACTGACGATCGGATCCAAAAGAATAGAATGAGCAAGCAAGATGTGAATGAAAAAACTCGTGGGAAAAAAGCGACGGCAAAAATAAGACAATTAGGAATAACAAATTGCGAAAGAAAGTGAGAGCGATAAGAGTGTTTTAACAAAAAAAAATAAAACAGAGAGAGCGGAACGAAGGAAAGCGCGAGCGAGTCTGTAACGGGAGAGCTTGAAAGAAAGTGAACGAGAAAGAGAGAGAGAGAGAGAAAATGCGCGAAAAAGCTGCACAAACTTGCTGCGAGATCGGAAGAGCGAGCGAGAGTGAATGTCAACGAGCGTTTGAGTGAATGAGGCCGAGGGTTGCGATAAAACAATTAATAC